>JBCJKE010183895.1:0-10274 GCA_039654525.1 Melibe bucephala
ATGTTGCTGAAGTCGCAACTACGCTGGGCTGGGCACGTCTCCAGAATGAAGGACCATCGCCTGCCCAAGATAGCATTATCTATAATAACACATAGATAATAACACAGCTGAGCCACTGTGACCACATATACTGCATAAACACCGAAATAACAGCTAATAAAACAAGCAATGGATTTGTAGGCTACTTCTCCATCATTGCCAACTGACGCAGAGACATAGGCCTACCAATACTTAATTACAACACTTCCGATAGTGATCAACCTTTGATCTGACTTACTTGACTTAGAATTAGAACCTTCCGCTGGCTGGATCATCTAATCTCGCAGCTTCAGCAGTTCTCATTATACTTGTTGTAAACGTTATCCAATTTTGTCTGTTTTGTGTGCGGTCTCTTAGTTTTTTCTAAATCTTTCTATGGTGTTAGTTGAATTGTGTTGTTGTTAAGTCTCTTCAGGTCACTATTTAATGTTACTGGAAGTGTTGTTGTCGGCCTTCCTTTCGGTCTTTTGATGTTGTTATCCGTGAAATAAAATGGCGTTGCTTTGTTTGCGAGAATTTCAGGATATGAAATCTTATGATCAAAAGCAATGGAAAGCATACAAGAAGATCACAAGGGCAGGCAGCCGAGGACCAGACCGCGGTGGGCCCTTCTGTCAAAGTAAGTCATAATGATACATGTCAATGTACATGTATTGTATTATTTAGCATATATATATTATGCCTAGTGGTTTCGTTCTAGTTTTTCCTTAACATTGTTGCACTGTATTTTACTCATTTGTCACAAAAATACTGTTTTTCCTGTTAGGCTTATCGTTACTTTTTTATTTGATTTTCTTCACGCGCATTGTGTTAGACTGGTTACTTGCTACCTGGATAAAAAAAAATCTAAATCTAATGTTTTCATGACTTCACCGCCTGGCTTTATTTTCCCTTTTTCGGTGGGTCGTTTTTGTAGTTACCGGTGAGATCATTGTGTTATTTTGTGTCAAAAATTAAGCCAGATATTTTCCAAGAAGCTTAATATATAATCGGAAAATTCCTCTTGGATAAAATGAAGTCATGATATAATAGTTTTGCCCTCAAAGTCATTTTATCTGATTGAAAGTATCCAGCCACTTGAAAAATCCCAATTTTTAATGTCTCCACCTGCCACTACCACCTAATATAATATGCATATTCATGAGGCCACCGTGACATGGAGCGTTGCATGGCGGTCCAGGGAGTGTCGGGTAAGTTTTCCCATCGTTCTTTGGTCAGTCGGTAGTTCCTTTTCTTCAGACCCTGTCGAAATGTATCAAACTCGGCATACGACTCTGAAATTGACCCGAAGAACAATGTTTCTAGTCATCCTTCCATTTGTAAGGCCAATTAAACACGATGTTGGCTCTCTCCTTGTCTTGACGGGCTCAACCAGACAATATGGAGGCCATGACAATTTGATTCGTCGGCGAAGAAAAAGGTTGCTGCCGTAGTTGTAGCCTCTGTAGAGTCTAGGCCTACTCAATTCTCTGTTGACCTACCCAGCCCAACCAGCCTCTAATGGTGCTAGGGCAAGGCCCACCTCCTCAAGTTAGGACTAAAGTCTTGCTGTTACTCTTATTCTTTAGTACCGTATTTCGTATAAGGCTAGAGGCTAGAGGTAGCCTAAAGTCCGTCACAGTACTCACACAAGGATTCCCATTTTTAATCTAAATCTAGGGCACTCAATGTCATCGAATCGGTGCCGTGAATGCAAGCAAAAGTAGCAGACAGCACATCTAGCTGAGAGTAGCAGCAGACAGTTGACTGAGTTGAGACAGTTTGTTTATTTAGCACACAGCCTAACACTAGTAACACAACTAGATTTATTGAATAAGGCACAAAATATTAAAATTAGATCTAAATATAATCTAGTAGCCTAGGCCTAGGTCTGAGTAATTTAGTTGAGGGTAATTAAAGTAATAAAGGCATCAAATCCGAACATTTTTATCAGTTGAAACAGTTGAATGAATAATGAATGTATTTGTCCCAAGAGGTTGAATAGGCCTAGCCTAAATTGGTTTGTATTTTGAGCCCTTCGCCTCCACCACAAACAGATGCACAATTTTATTGTTTTCATCACAGCCAACACAACCAATCATTAAAAGATGTCAAAAAGAGCAAAATACCTAGATTCTCTAGGTATTATCACTTGATAATAAACTACAGTGGAAAGACCAAAACTGAAATTGCAATTGTATAAAGAAAGCAAATGGCCCATTCGCATTCTAAAGCGTAAAAAAAAAAAAAATGACTGCCCTCAATATGTTAAAGATAAGTGCTACAAAACATTAGTAAAACCAGTCCTAGATTAAGGAGTGTGTGTTTATCATACACTGTATTGTATACTGTATGGTATCCACATTATCAAAACCAAATAGAGTGCAGCACATTTGGCGCTTTTTCGTTTGTTACCCCAGGCTGCATATCCGACGTAATCTGCCATTTCGGATCGACCAATTACTAGGAATCGATTACTGTAGGCAACCCGACTACAACACAACCATGCCGGAATGGAAAACAAAAATCATAAATAAGAAGAGAAATTTGGTATTGGACTCATTTTCCTCGTTTCCCCGTAAAAAAAAAAGGCTTGATATTGAGATCTAGCTCTAGATAGATAAAAAAATTGGGACCGAACAAATTGAGTATTCAATTCCTAATAACTAGTCGATCCAAGATGGCGGACTGCGCCTGGGGTAACAAAGGAAAAAGCGCCGCACATTTTCGTAGAATTTATGGATTCTTGAACTCCCTGAATTGTCCAAATATTTTCCTGTTCTATTTTCTTCACAATTTTTCACGCATTAGTCAAACCTATTCACAGATTCCTCAAACTTTTTGCCTGCTGCTCAAGCAAGGAAAGCAATTTTTCCCCGTCTTAGTACATGTATGGCCTAGTCTGAAAAGCCTACCAACTCGTGCCTAAACTTGGCCACATCAAGCTGACATAAAATAAAATAGCTTGGTACCGGTCGTGTGAAAAGCCCACTTGGCGGCAGTAGTAATACTAAGCCTACTATTTCACTTGTGCCATCCGAACACCCTGGTCTATCACAGACTCCATGCCCTGATATCGTCGTCACATCGGTGTTTGGTAACAATCTAAAAATATAGCCTGTGTTATGCTGAAGTAAAATGAGGCTAGACCTACGACAGTACTAGTTTCTAGTACATTAGAGTGTATAGGCCTAGTTGTAGCCCACCACCACCACTGCCACCAGCCCAAAAAAAACCCCCAACCCAAACAAACAAAAAAACAAAACAGACAACAAGGGACATAAAACTACAATATTAAATAACCCCTACTAATGTATAGTATACTATAAGTATAGAGGGTTTTCACTTATTACATCAGGTAGTGCTTTCATGTTTTGCTCGATTCACAGATTCCTCAATCAAGCTTTTTCTGTTGCTCCAACAAATTCGACGAATATGTATGCTGCACTGTAGATAATATATAATATAGAAAAAATACATTATTTCTATATAAAATATATTATTGTCATAGGTTTTGAATTTGAACAGAAGTCGCTTTTAAAATTAAATAGCATTTTATAACATTTTAATTTATTACAGAAATCTATTCATCCAAATGTTGAGAAGCTAAAAGGCACACATACGGATTGTCATCCAAGACATCATGGAGACAGTTCTTGGCGGACTTGGGGAGCCAAACTCACTATCACCGCTATCCACTGCTGTTCATGATGAAGAGGATTTCCCCACTTTAGGTGGGCCTCCAGAGGTAAAACGATGTTTTGTTTTTTTTACTGAAATTTTATTTTATTTTTGTAATACATGCACACCTAATTTTACTGTTGATGTTTAACTCACATAGGTCTAATCCCGCAGATGTTGTGACAAGCTCTATCTGTCGTCAGTGACTGATTGCCTAATACGTGATTGGTATCAGTAGTTGCCTGTTTGGAATCGATAAATTTTTATAACAATTTTTTTTCGTAAGGCAGTACCAATCGAGCCAAATTACTAACTGAGCCATCCACTTGAGAATCCTTTGTATTTTTTACACTGAACAATCATGGCAGGTCGTTTTCGAGGTTATTTTTTAGGTTTTTTATAGATCTGATAATTATTTTATAACACCAAAACAAGGATTTTAAAAATAAAATGCTTTATTTTAACGAATCACTGGGAATAATGCAAGCAAAAATATTTTCTGCAGATGCTAAAATTTGACATTTTTTCAAAATTTCATTTTTCAAAAAGTTTTTATAACTTATTTTAAGACATTGTAATGATTTTTATTTTTATGAAAATATGTCCCTTGTCACATCAGCTGTGTAAGTTTCATTGATGTATGTCTATTTGTTATTTTTGGTGATTTTCTAAAATTGCCTCAAAAGCTGAGGCTCTAACGGTTGTAAATCTAAAAATAGCTCAGACCTAAGTGAGTTAGTAGGATATAATATATATATATATTATATTAAAGAATAACATTGCAGACAGCCAAAATTTATAATTTGAGTAAATAATAAGTATCAAATGAAGGAGAAGCAACATTGTCATATTTCTGCAGGAGGGGTACGGCCTAGAGGTTTCTTGGCATGTTGAATACACTAAACTGAGGCTGTTTGATCTAAGAGAAGCAGAAATATAAGCTGTCACAAAGGACAAGAACAATTACTTAGAACATATATATTGGATTTGGAAAGCATACTGATTAAGACAAGAATTCAACAAATAAAAGTGAATCCCACTACAATTGATGATAGTTTTAAGGAAGATTGCCAGCTTAGTTGTTAAATCATTGAAATTCATTTCACATATTATATTTTGTTCATGACTCCAGTAAAGTCTTGTCTCCTTAGAGTTATAGTGTCAAAAGTTCAAAGCTGAAACACGGCCTGTTCATTAGGGGCCCCTTTCCTTATCAAACTGTTGTTTTCTCATTCACTATGAGCTTGCTTCACTTAGGCCAACATAAAATAATAGAAGTAGTGATGATTTTGTTCGGGAATTTTTTCTGTCTTTAAAATCCATAATATATAAAGAAATATTCCTCAATTCATGATTGTCTTCAAGTTTTATTTAACACTCTGCTACACTGCCTTGATTTTGATATTGTCTTCTTTTCTTTTTTTTTTTAAACCATGAATTCTTCTGACGCATGTTTTCCACAAAAGGTAAGAAATGGAATATGTTGCTGTTGATAGTATTTTTATAGTATGATGAAATTTGCTTACTTTTGAAATTTATTTACAGGGTTCTATTGTTGAGGCACACATTAATGGAGATGAAGCCCTAGATCCAACATGCGGTGGTGACGATCATGATGATGTTGGTAATGCCAGTGGCATTGTAGCCTCAACCATCCCTGTTGATGATGATGATCCAATTGGTTTGGGTGTGCCTGCACCTGCAGTCTTGTCTCATGTAGAAGGCCTAGGAGAGGTAGTGGCTGGAGCCAGTGCTGGGCCAGGAACCAGCCTCGAAGAGGGTGCTGACGAGCTCGGAGATTCAGATAATAAGGTGAGGATTTATTTTATTGAATTTAAATGACAGATGGTACAACTAGTATCTGCGCACAGACTCAAGATAAAAAAATTGCTATTATGTCGGTAATGTTGCTGTCGTGTTTTGTGTCTGAAATCATTATAGGATCTCTTTTTTTTTCTTTCTTTAAAGTGACTGTAGTAGCCCCACTGCCGGGGACCAATCTACAGTTTACAAAGACAGTCTTTGGCCATGACATTGTGTTCATGGTCCTCTTGAATGTGTCAGGGCAGGTTGTTTCCACTGCCTGACCAGGAAGACTTCCAGAGATGGACTGATGACACAATAAACGAATGATGGTGGATGTCTGTTCTGGCTGAAGGGATCGATAGTTTTGCGCATTGTCCTCCAGTTAGTCTGTGGATAGCTCGTACATTTTGTGGAATGTTCAAGCTGTTTTTGTTGCAGTGTGCTTTGTGGAAAAGAATGATTTTATTTCTTTTTCTACGCTTTTCTAAAGTTTCTAGACCAATGTTTATAGTCAGGATGTAGGCAATTATGTAGTGTGAATATTTGTTTGTAAAATGTCTCGCTGTTCTTTTTTAGCATTTTTCAAGTGCTTCCATGTTCTTTTTGTGATGTGGATCCCAAATAGGGCTGGCATATTCAAGAATTGGTCTTACAATCGTTTTGTAAGCCAGCATCGGAGTCGGAATCAGGCATCCTTTTAAATTTTGAGTTATGAATGCACTGGTCTTGTCGGCTTTCGTTATTTGTTCTATATGAGCATTCCATTTTAACTTGTGTGTAAGCTCTATACCTAAGTACTTTGCAGATTGTACATGTTGTAGTTTCCATCCATGTAGCTGATACTCATACATTAAAGGTGATCTTTTGTTTGTAACTGTGAGGACATTGCATTTGTCAGCAGTAATGGAAGCTGGTAAGATGATAATGTGCATTTACTTGGATGACTTCCAATATATTATGTTCTTTTGAAAAGAGAAATGAAGTCTGTATCATGTATCTGTATGTATTGAATTATAAAACCTTGCATAAAAAAATAAGATTGTTTGGCCCCACTATACATTTCCCTTATTCCGAGGTCTGAGGCAATGGGACTGAAATGATTTAGATGTATAAAAAAAATTACAAAACCAATTGTCTTCTACGAATTCACCAAATATAAGCAGCTTTACACAACCATTCCTTTAATCAAAAGAGTAGTACATACATGTTTTTTACCAACCTGTCAGCAATAAAGGGATGGGAAAGAATTAGAAATTTCTCTTTCCCTTGTCATATTAATGTTAAAAGCATATCCAAGCTTATTAATTACTTATATAGTAAATTGTGGTTCAATGGATTAATTGAAAGTTGTTTTTATATTTTCTTCTCTAAAGTCTGTCATGGACCAAGATGCCATTCTTGGGGCGGACAACCATCTAGTTCAGGCAGCGGAGCATGAGGGCATTCTTTTGACTACAGACGCTGATGGAAATTTAGCAATGCCTGTCTCAACGGATCAAGTGATAAGATTTCTCATGCAGACTTCAGATGTGAGTAATGCATGGTGATGATTTTCCTTTACTTACTAAGTTTTCCTTTCCTGGCTGTGAGAATTTTGTTGAAACTCCGGAGAATTTATTATTCTCTCTTTTTTTTTAATCACCCCTCCCTCCTTTCATTTAATGAGTTTTATGTTTCTTCTCTTGTTTAGTATAAAAACTTATTAGTTTTAATGATGTTGGATATTCTATGAAATTCAAGGTTCAGTAATTTACAATTCAAGTGTTCAATTGCCTTTGTGCTGTATAACTTTAAATGATCTGGTTTGGGATGTTTCCAGATATCTTGACAAATTATTCAGAAAGCTTCCTTGAATCTTAGAAGAAGAAAAAAATTGAATTTTTTTTTAGCCCTTTATTCAAATTATACTGGTAATAGTCCTACATAGTATAATGATCTTTGTAAGTTATCATGTTATATCAGCTAGTTTTTCAGGCTTTTATAGTATGTTGCTTAGTCTTTGAGCAGCTTTAAGTGCTTCTTGTTGCTATGATTTACTATTATTTTTATCAAATAATGCACTAAATGGAAGGTGTCTCAAAAATGATGTCACTCTTCAAATTGCAAGAATATATGGTTTATTGACTTTGACAAGAAAGATTTAATGTTTTCATGTTTCTTGTGGCCATCTTATAAATTCAATTTGAGAATCACAATGAAAAATTCAGTGAGTATTGTAGGAATTTAAAATAAAATGGTTGTATTTATATATTTTTCATTATGTTTTGTTACACTAAAATATTTATGAAAATTGGTATTTATGGATTTTCAAGACACAAGTTTTTCTTTCAGGGCAATGTGGTGACAGCTGACGCCCAAGTTGAGGCCATTAAGTTTTCCATGGCTGGCCTGATGTCTTCCCCAGAAGGAGAGGTCCCTTCAGAAACAGTCCAAGCAGTGACTTTACCTGATGGGACCACCACCTTTTTTCATACTCCCAAAGATGAGAGCGGTATGTGGTACTTTGTTGACAATTCATATTTAGAATATTTGTATAATGTGCTCTATGTGACTCCTCTAACCATTACACATTATGAACTGCATGCCACATGGCACCAATGCTAGTCACAACCAAATAATAATAATTAAAAAAAGTAATATACCTATACACATCTCATTAAATAAAACAAAATTATGACAGCAAAGAAAGTTAGTTGGCATATAAATTGATTTATTCTAGTTCTCAACAATAGGTAAGAGATATTGTATATAAATTCCAACATTCAAACTTGCAGCCATTCACAGAATTCTGTTTTTACAATGAAACTCTGTTTCTCATTTTCAATTTTCAGTGTCAGAAGGTCAGTCTCTTGCCAAAATCACAGAAGGCCAAACAATCAAGTTGGAAGATGGCACAACAGCTCTTCTTCATCCCTCTTCCAGAGGACTCAGTAAGTGAAGGGTTCACTTTATTTTGCAATTATTTATCATCATTGCTCTATCACATATGCATCATGCTATTTCTATTATTATTTTCATATTATTATTATTATAATTATTATTATCATTATTATTATTATTATTATTATTTCAAGCTGATAAGACTAAATCTGTGTCTTTCAGTTTTTGCCATGACTTTACTATCACCATCAATCCCAGCCCTTTTTTTTTTCTCTTTTTTTTATCTTTACCGAATGATACTTAAATGATGCCAGTGAGTTAAAATTTTTCAGATTTACCTTGTTTCATTATAGTCATCTATAGGAATAAAGTATATAAAACCAAATGCCCTTGTGTGAGATCGGCATGCCACTTGTATAGCTAACAAATCGCAACATTGATCCATACTTAAACGCTTGCCATTTATTGTCCCATTCCAGTAAATGAGAGTTTGCATGCTATACAGCTAGAGGATGGTACCACAGCACTTATATCACCAAATGCTGATGGCTTGTTTGACCCAAATTCACTCAACATTGAGCAGTTTGCAAGTCAGGTAATAAAAGTTTTTCATTACCTTTTTCATTTTGCCATGGGGAAAAGGCCATAGAAAGAGAATAATCAGAGGAGATGATTCTGCATATGAATGAAGTGTATATGTTTATGGAGGAAAGAGGGAAGGCTGACCGACATGTGGTGGAATGATCATTATTCATTTAAAATTGCTGACGATATTTGAATAGATTAGTAATGCAACTGTTCTTATGTTGCTATTGTTCCAGTAGGCTACCGTCAATTTTATGATTCTGAACCAAGAATCAGTAAAATCAATTATAGTTCTAGAATGAGAATCCACCCAATTAATTTGTCTTCATCGTCATGTCCATTGACAGTGGAAATGGCATTGAATCAAAGCCACCACATATTTAAAGAACGCCTACTCATTTAGTGTTAATATTACTATTCGAATCAAATGAACAAGATGAATGAGGCTGTCTTCAAAGAAAGAAATGGTATTACAATTTAAAAACTCAGATGAGAAGGCATTACTTCAATGAACATGTATGTAACAATTTAAAAACAGATACTTCTTATTTGGGAGGTTCAACTAAATATACCAGTTTGTGTACGTATAAAATGTGCATTATGTAGCAAGCGAAATCATCAAAAATGCTTGTTATTTGTACTTCCAATCCCTAATCCCTTATTTTTTATTCAATTACTGAAAAAAGAAGCTCTTAACTGTTCAGATTATGTTCCGTGAATTTTACCCTTTTACTCCAAAGAACAATGGTGTATTGATCGATTTATAGAAAAAAAGTGTCTGTGTACAGGGAACTGGTCATCACATTTTCACCTCCCAACTAAGACCCTGCTTCGCATCTAGAACAAATCACCTTTTTTTTTTTTTTCAGTCCATGCTAGGTGTATCAGAAAAACAAGGTGAAAAGGCTCTGGTTATTGGAGACAAGGCCTATAAGTGTATGTACGAAGATTGTGGCCGACTTTATACCACTCTTCATCACCTGAAAGTGAGTGTTGACTATCTGCATTAACTTGACAATTGTATTTTCTCCAGTTTCAATAGAACCAGCTTTTGTTATGTCACAAATTAGAAAGGAAAGCGCCTTCTACTTACACACACACATACATACATACACTTTCTCTCTCTCTCTCTTTCTCTCTCTCTTTCTCTCTCTCCCTCTCCCTCTCTCTCTCTCTCTCTCTTTCTCTCTCTCTCTCTCTCTCTCTCCCTCTCTCTCTCTCCCTCTCTCCCTCCCTCCCTCCCTCTCTCTCTCTCTCCATCCCTCCCTCCCTATCTCCCTCCCTCCCTATCTCTCTCTCTCCCT
>JBCJKE010184005.1:5000-10271 GCA_039654525.1 Melibe bucephala
GGGTCAAATGGACGGAGAGGCGTTCAAATGAAACCATACTGAATGAGTTGGGTACTACACGCAAGCTTCTAGTACTCATACAACGGAGGAAACTGAAATATGGTGGACAGGCAATCTGTAATGAGAAAACTGACTTGATGTCCACTGTCCTCCAAGGCAAAGGGGAAGGAAAGAGAAACAGAGGACGGCCACCTGCATCACTTGCCAGAAACTTTACGGACATCAATGGCAGCAAACTCCAGGAGGTGATCAGACTTAGCCAAGATTGACAGTGCTGGAGGCAACTTTGAGGACATCATGTGCAGCGGCCAACACTGTTTCCGGTGACGCAGACAGGTGACAGGTGATAGTATAGTGCTCACCAACCCTGTTTAGTAGACTATAACATTATTTATGTTAAACATGTTCTAGTGGAGGTTTTTGCAATAAAGATAACTTCTCAATCAAGGGTTGACAGGCAGATGGTTGGGCGTGTGGGTGGATTAATAATGATTGGATTGATAACAGCAACAGCAACAACAGCAACAGTAACAGCAACAACAACAACAACAACGACGACGACGGCGACAACAACAGCAACAACGATATCAATCAGATCGATCAAGAACTGACAAGACAACGGATGTTTAGTCATCAAATATTGTCATCAAATTGTAACAGAACATTTCCCAACACTCTCAAGTCACCATAATATACCGGCTCTTCGATTCTTCAAAACATAAAAACATAAAATTTATCTTAAGCTGCCGTTGAGGGTCGCCAAGGTGCAGCAGCGCCATGTTCTTCCGGTTCTAGATCTAGAGTTAGAACCGTTACACATTCTTTATTGAGCGGAGTGCGATAACCAGGGCCCTTATCGAAGGACACACCACCGACATGTCAGCCCTTCCCTGTTACGTAAGTTACGCAGGGACAGTGATCGGCGCATGCGCTGTTATTTGGTCAAAGTCGAAAGGCATGGCGTCATGACGTCAGTCCCGTTATCTTTTGGCTGTTGGTAGTGACAGGCGCGGTTCCGACAGTCAAGGAGTTCAATACGATATGTACTACTGTAATAACGACAGAGATTCAAATAGCACGACTTGCATGTCAATGTACAAAGCAACCCCTTGTCAATCGCTCGCCTAGCGAATTCTTTTCTATTATAATATATATTCTGATAGCTGATCAAAGCCGGGCTGCCAGGTGGTGATTTGCTGTACAAAGTTTGGTTTGGTTTTGTTTTGTTTGGTTAGGTTTGGTTTGGTTTATTTGGCTTAGCTTACAAGCTAACTGCTTACCATAATATCAGGGTGCTGGGTAAGTAGACCCAGGTGAGCTTGCTTCGTATTTGTTTAATTGCCTGAATGGTGCCAAGTTATCAGCCAAGTTTAGAGGAAAGTAAAAGTGGTTTGGGAAAAGAAAAAAATTCAAGGGTTGTTGTTTCTTTTGTGGAAATCAATTGTTGTGTCGAGCCGGCGGCAGGTAGTATAGTATTCATTATTGCCTTTGGGCGATGGATCAAGGCTAGGAAGGGGAGTTGACGATGTGGTGTATAAACGACATGAATTATATTTTCCCTCTTGGATCGTAAAACAATATTGATCCAGAAAAGATGATATTGTTGTTGTTGTTGTTTTTTATTATTATTATTATTATTATTATTATTATTATTATTATTATTATTATTATTATTATTATTATTATTATTATTATTATCACAGAGTTTTCATCCTTAAAACCTATATACACTCAGCAGCAGAATTACGTGCGGCCTGATTTTCGATCTGAAATGTCGTTGAATCTATAAATAAAGCAGGATGGTTCTTTACTAAATGGGCTACCATCGCCATTGAGAGATTCCCTTAAGTCAACAGAGAAATATATGTAACATGCTTCTTTCCTTTCGAGAGCTCTCACTATCACGGCGTAGTTGTTTTTCATTGTTCTGTTCGGTCTTTTTTTTTTCTCTCATAAATTTCTAGATCTAAGAATCTAGATCTAGTATAGATCTAGATCTAAATATATCTTGTTTGGAATTCATGTCTTCGTTTATTCCGATCTTTGAAATGCATGGAATTTTAGGACTAAGTTTCGTTTTAAAAGTTGATGTGAGTTTTTTATCCATAGATTTTTATTACAATCTTTAGATATATATAGCATCAAATCTATATTTACAATCTAGATAGCGTTTTAAGTACATTTATTCTGGAAAGCACGACCAATCTTTTTGGTAAACAGTTACCTGAATATATTATCTAAAACGAAAACCCAAACCTAGATCTGATCTAGACCTATTTGAAGATAAATACATGTACATATATTATAATGTTGGATGTCATTCCTTTAGACGATTCTAAATGAAAATCTTTGGACCAAAGCATTCCTAACGGGTAGAAAGAAGCAAAGTTTCCTAAAGTGATCAAAAAGTCATCGTAGAAGGAGTGGAGTGTTGAGACAAGCCCGACACCTTGACTGTGGGAACTATCACAGACAATGGGTGTGCTTTTTATTTAATATACATAAAAGACATTGATCAAAAACTAACACAAGGCATTAAAATCAGTTTGTTTTGTTTTTGTTTCTTTTTGTTTGTTTTGTTTGTTTCGTTTGTTTTGTTTGTTCTTTGTTTTTTGTTTTGTTTTTTGTTTTTGTTTTGATTTTTTGGGTTTTTGTTTTTTTTGTTTTGTTGGTTGTTTTTGTTTTGTTTGTTGTTTGTTTGTTTTGTTTGTTTGTTGTTTTGGTTTTTTTTTTGCAAATGATAGCCTATTATACAGAGAAGTAAGAATTGTTAAAGATTGTAAAATGCTACAAAAAGATCTCAACTCCCTCCCTCAATACGAAAAACACTGGAAAATAAAATCCCATCCAGAAAAATGTAAAGGTGTTTAATAAAAGAAACTAACAGAATAGAACTATTACTTACACAACGAAGCATTAAAAATACAAATAGAGCAAAACACCTACGCATTACCATAGATAATAAATTACAGTGGAAAGACCAAAACCAAAGCATTATGTAAGAAGCAAACGGCCAACTAGCATTCCTAAAACGTATTATCAATGACTGCTCTCAACGTGTTAAAGATAAGTGCTACAAAACATTAGTAAAGCCAGTCCTAGAGGGTGTGTAGGGGATCCACATTGTCCAAACCAAAAAGACGATATAGAAAAACATGTTTAAAAATACAGGCAAATTAGTAACTAAAAACTGTAACTACAAATCAAGTAACACAAAATTATTTAGGGACAAATTGCCAAATTGATGTGAATACCTCTCAAAGATCAAAGAGCTAGAATTATTGTAACCCTCCTCTACAAGGCAATTAATAACCAAACATTATTACCACTTGAAGTGTTTCGAATGACGAGTAATCATACGAGGTCTTGTGCACAAATATTTACATCCTCTAGAAATAACCATACGAGATCTTTTACACAAACATTTATATCCTCTATAAATAACCATACGAGATCTTGTACACAAATGTTTACATCCTCTATAAATAACCATACGAGATCTTGTGCACACATTTTTACATCCTCTATAAATAACCATACGAGATCTTGTACACAAATATTTACATCCTCAGTAAATAATCATACGAGATCTTGTGCACAAATATTTACATCTTCTAGTGTAGAATCAGCCAATGCTGACGTTCTTCCTACAAAATGGCAGAAAACAAAGAGGCAAGCAAAAGACATAAAAAATCAAAATACTAAGACAAGAACTGAGGAAAATATATTCTATAGCCCCACTCAAGTTAAAGACAACCAAGGACCTAAAAGAATTGTGTCACAAAGCTGTAAATAGGACGG
This sequence comes from Melibe bucephala, assembly GCA_039654525.1. Classification (NCBI taxonomy): domain Eukaryota; kingdom Metazoa; phylum Mollusca; class Gastropoda; order Nudibranchia; family Dendronotidae; genus Melibe; species Melibe bucephala. The sequence continues at coordinate 8,802 of JBCJKE010184005.1, forward strand.
AGTGGAAAGACATCACGAGGCAAATATATACGAAGCAGCCCAAGTGGAATACTCGGACCACTCTTCCACGGATGGACTCTAAGTCAAGTTAGTCAAATGTAGATAGCCATTTATATTCACACTTCCCTCGTGCTTTTGGATTAGAGAATACACTGCCAGTAATTGTAGAGTGCAGTAAAGATACAGAAGATTTTAAACAAAATCTTAAATAAATAATATCAACGTGTAAATACTAGCTTTTCGCGGTGCGTTGACAAATATACACAGTTGACAGAGTCTGCCAACTTGTATGAAGAAGAAGAAGAAGAAGTGTACCCGCCAGTAAAGGTGAAGAATTACTATGAGGGTTCGAATTCTCGACGTGAAGAATTTTTTTTTAATTTGTTTATAAACCTGTAACATTTTTAAATACGTTCTTCATCATCTATTTGATGTGATTTTCATTTGTAAATAATCCATTATATCAATGCATATTTCATTTCGTGGGTTATTCTCTATTTCTTCGTTGTCTTACCTACACTGGACCGTGGTTGAACTTACTTCCCCTCATGTTCTATTGTCTTCTTGGAATTCACGAACAAGTAGGACATTATCCAGAGATAATCATCTTATTAAATTGTTCAATTTTTCACTTTTTAAGACACATTGTATACAAGTGAAACTATTGATTAATGCGATGTGGATGTATTTGTGTATGTGTTTTGTACCTCTTGGCTACCGTGTGTGTATATGCGGAAGAGAGCAAATTATCTTCACGCACGATGCATCATCTGTCATGAGAACACCGACTCTTATCTTACCTTCATTCATCTTAATGAGAAGAAAGTCCCTTACCCAGAACATTGATCATCTTGGTTTCATTCACGCTGTTATTTGGAATCCTTGGATTGGAGGCCACACACGTGGCTAGCAGATCCCCTCCTCTAGGTGGAGAAAACTCAAAGTGGTATCTGTAATTCCCTGACTCTGTTGTATCCTCCTTTGGCGCTATGTCCTTGTCCAAGACTCTAACAACTACCTTTGGTTTAGGGTTGACAGCGTTGGTAGCTACCTCACAGTACATGGTTATGGTTTCTACGTAAAATGAACACAGTCTGACTGTATACGTGGCGATGGATGCTGTCACGCTATCAGGACCATCTGTGGAGTGAAGATTGCAAAAGCAATGCTAAAAAGATAACATTCACGACTAGATCTAGTTGGAGGAGAAGATTGTAATAAGAAAGAATAGGAATTGAATTGTTATCATTGCACTGATAATTAGAGTAATAGTATAATATATTTGTCTTTAGACTAAAAGGGAAAAAGAGAGCTGTTAACTAAGAAGTACTACAACAGAATGGCGCAGTGGAGAGAAAAATGTGAATATTAAACAACAATATAAAATTAATAAAATGTCTGTCTGTCTGTCTGTCTGTCTGTCTGTCTGTCTGTCTGTCTCTCTCTCTCTCTCTCTCTCTCTCTCTCTCT
>JBCJKE010184116.1:0-10270 GCA_039654525.1 Melibe bucephala
ATATATGTTCATTCTTATCTTTATTTTTGGATAAATACCTTCAATGTTACCAAGAACCACATCTTAGGGTGCCTAAAGAAACTGGCATATGCCCTTTATAATTAATTTCAAGAAAGCAGTTTTTAGTGCCTAAGAAATAAAATACAGTAGTCACCATCTATAACCCGCCACCTTATAGCCCACTTCACTTCATAACCCACTAGTTCGTTGAAACAGTTTCTTCTTCTATTTAAAACACCCCTCTAATAACCTGCTCTCAGACCAGACCTTCACTTTATGACCCGGTATTTTTCGATGATGAGAAAGAATTTTTTAAACACAACACAGCCTACTTAAAACTCAATATAGCAATCCCATTCATAAACCTTGGTGACAAGTCCTTTGTGCATCAATGTCAAGACTTTTAAAAGCACGCTACTCCCAAAGGCAATTAAAGAACAGACATACAAACCTGTAGTCTCACAATAAACACACAGTCACACCTTGGTCATCTAATCAACCAAACCACATCGCAGACTCCACCCTGCTTTGGTGAGCAAAAGAGTAATGCTACCCTCTCCTGCATAGTGTGAGCCAATGATCTCATCTTTGAGCAACGTTTAGTGAAGCCTAAGCATTCCCACATCACCGTATTACGAAAGATTATGTCATAGCAGGCCCAGCCGGCAAACAAGTGGGAGTGACAAAGGGGAACACCCAACGGTTACCTGTCACTGTAGACTATTGATTGGTTGTTTTTGCAGTCAATCATCATTTAGTTTATCACCGGACTCTCTATGCAAAGGGTGGTCACTGATTAGACTACACATTCACTTTACATTCAATTATGCAAGGTGTATTGTACATATGTTTTTTGTTACCCCCCTTGCTTGTACATCTAATAACCCACTCCGTCTAATAATCCGTTTTCTTTGTCACCCAAAGGGCAGGTTATTAGGCGGAGACTACTGTACTTCCTTTGAATTTTTAGTTTGTTTTATGTTTGTTTTTGGTTAGTTTGTTTTAAATTTGTTTTGTTTCTAGTAGTTACTTTTAAGATTAAATGAGTAGCATGTTAGACAAGTATTTTGCTGTAATTGTACAAATTTTGTATATGTTTTAATGTTTCCACACACCAGACGGTCATAACTTGCTTGAATACTATGAAAAAATCAGTCGCAGATGAGGATGCTATCAGCTGTCTGGTATTGGGTACAGAAAACAAGTCTGTTTACATATTAGACCCAGAAGCATTTACTGTTCTTGCAACGGTATGTTATTTTTTATGTAACTATTGATACAATTTAGCACGAATATTTTAGAGAAGGAATAAAACCCCATCTGTAACCTTTTTTATTTTACATGACAATCTTACATATTAATTGTCTTTACATGTCATAATACATAAAACATAAAACATACATGCCATAAGCATCTCTTTTCATGGTACAGGGATGTTATTGTTTCTTGAAATGGGAAGAAAGTGTTAAATTTTTCATCTAAATAACAGAGAGATTTTTGGTCAACAAATAATTTATCATTAATTTACAACAAATGTTACATTGATAAAAAAGTTCCCATACAGGTGTCATGGCATGTGCACCAAATGAACAGTTTTAATATACACACACTTATTAGCCAATGGAGGTTTCAACAAATAATCACAAAAATGTTCAGATGACTGGATGTGTTATTCTGATTTGGTAGCCATTTATAAAAGTTTCCGATTCTTTTTTCACATTGTTGCTGATTTCCGTTTCTTTCTAGCTTAAATGTTGTTTTTTTTTATGAGCATTACCTTAATTGCACAGTTCTAGATTTATTTATAGGGACAACGTATATGTATAAAACTCTGCTTTTACCATGCTAAAAGGGCTATAGAGACCTATAATGTGCTCAAGATTGCACGTGGTGAAAAATCAATGGGAAGGACATGCTGCTTTGTGTTGTATGCAAGATTCAAGGAAGGTGAAGCTTTTTTCTTTTTATGACAGATCATGTCAGAGTCATCCATGAACTTCTGTCACATTTGATGATGTGAAAAAAGTTAAAACATTTGTCTATGAAGATTGTTTCAACAGTTTTTGGGACATCGTTTAAAGGACTGGTATCTCATTAAAATAGTGTCAATAGATTTTGACTGAAAACATAACAATATGGAATATCACTGTTGAACCAGTTGAAACAATACAAATCATATTTTTTTAAATTTCCAATGGTATCAGTCATATGGAATTTGTGCCACAAGGAAAAACTGAACAATGAGTATTACGTATATATTCTGTGGTGACTGCAAGAAGATATGTCCATAAAGCATTCTGAATTTTGGACTTCAGGGCACTGGTTCGTATATCATGATAACGCTACACTTCATATTCTTTAAGTGTACAAATTACTTTACCAAAAATAGGAAATTTGTTCTACGACATCCTCCATACTTGCTCTATCGGGCACCATGTGACTTTTCCTTTTCTCAAGACTAAAGAGAGCGCTGATAGCACGAAAGCGTTTTAATATTGGGTAGAGTAAAGAAAAATTGCAGAGACTGCTGGACATTATATCAGAAGAAGACCAACAAGATTGCTTCTATCACTTAAAATGCCACTGGAATCAGTGTGTAGACGCTGAAGGTAACTACTTTGCAGGATTCAATGAGGAATAAGGAATCAGCTGAGCTCCTTTTGCAAAACCCATCCAGTCCGGGAACTTTTTGATCATAGTGATATATAAGACATAATAAAGTCTTCCACCTAGTCCCTCAGATTTTGACTTATGTTATGCATGCTTTAAACAAATGTTTTCCTCACAGATGGATCTCCCAAGTATACCAGTATTTCTAAGTGTGAATGGCTTGTTTGATGTAGATTACCGCATTGTTGTATCGTGTAGGAACGGTTGTGTCTACACGCTGAAAAGGTAATCTTCGTGTAATGAAAAACTGTGTAAAAAAAATATATATCTTTATTGTCTGATGCCATGCTTTTACTTTTCACATGTATTAAAAAGAGAATCAAATGTAACATTACATGACTTTATTGACAGAATTAATGTTCTTCTAAGAATTGCTTAAAAAAAAAAAATGCAAATGGTAATTTTTTATATCATGACTTCAAATTCTTTTGGGGCACATAATAAGTCTATTGTAACATCTGAAGCATAGGGACAAACATTTGTATACCCTTTAAAATCTCTGCAATAAAAACTTTATTTACAGAGGTAGCAAGGATGTGACAAAACACATGATTGAACTCAGCTCCCAGCCTGTGGGAATGGAGCGTATTAATAAAAACATATATGTTGGCTGTATGGATGAGACTCTGCATTGTTTCACTTCGAAGGTAAGGAAAAAACGACTTAGCCTTAAGTTCTTTATACATCATTGTAAAACTTGCTGTCAGTTTTACTTATCATTGGCTATAATGATGTAGATGGCAGGGACCATGATAGAGACTATGATGGTATTAGGGTTATATTACTCATGATAATAATAGTGTTATATAGCCAAATTGTGTTGTGGTCTTGAAAAAGAAGAGTGAAATGAATGAAAAGATAGAATCTGTCTCAAACAAACCTAGAAAATCGTAATAGTATTTAGGGCTTGTAGATCATTTGCACAAATGTTGATGGTCTCGTAGGAATGTCACTGCTGTGAGTGCTCTACTATTCTAAGAGGAGTATTGATGCCCATCTACACTAGGTAATGAACTGGTCAGTAAGTCTGAGGTACAGGAGGTTATATGGTTTTTTGGTAGATATTATATTTTATCACTGTGATGACTGATATGGCTTAAACCTTCTACATTCATTAGCTGTTATGATCATCAAAGATTGTAAGGAAATATGAAGAATAGAAGGAGAGAAAAAAACAAAACAAAAATGAGAGGATCTAAGTTTTGAAAAGTAAGTCCAACATGAATGTGTAAAGTATAATGACAACTGAATGCTTAGTATTTGAAATGGTCCTAAAGCCATTTTTATCATGGAAATTGGAGGAGTTTTACTTGAAGGCTTGACAGAAGTTTTCAATTTATAAATAAATTTAATGGAATGTAGATTTCGATGACATAAAATGCTCATTGCCTTTATTCTTATTATATTTTTCTCCTGCCAATTAAAATATTCAGGGCAAAAAGTTGTGGACAGTCCGTCTTCCAGCAAGCATTACAACTCTTGAAGTTATTGACTACAAACCAAGAAGTTTTTCTGCTGTGTTGGTGGGACTGAGCAACCAAGAGGTGCACATATACAAGGAGAAGTTTCTAGTTGATACGATAAAAATGGAGGATGTTGTGACCAGCATCAGATTTGGGCGCTTTGGCCGGGAGGATGGGACTCTTGTCATGACAACAAAACGTAAGAATGTTAATGGTATAATCTAAGTGGGTTGTTTATAAAGGCTATTATAACGGTTTAAGCTTAGCACTGGATGATGGGGGTTAATATACATAGTTTTTGTGCCTTTTTTTTTGTTAGGAAAGAGTTTTAATCCGTTAGGCATGCCAACACTTTTGACAGATGTGCTATAGTGAAATGGGGATTTGCCCTTGCTATTTGATAGTAAAGACAAAGATGAATATTCATTGAAGGCATAACTTTACCCCAGTGTGAAAAATAATCAATCATGGCTTGAATTAGCATTCTGAAAACAACAGGGTTGCTATGACCAAGGATCCACATATATTTTAGAATGAGAGACAAAAATAAAGAAAGGCAAGCAAATAATAACAATGGCTACAGGGATGGTATTTGACTCCGAGTCATTACTCTGCAATGCACTTTACTAAATAGAGGAATGAACATGCCATACTTTGCTGGTTGATAACAAAGCTGTTGGAGGGGCTACAGGCTTGAATTAACTTGCAGTTTCATTTGGTACTATTTATAATTTTACTCTGAGTCTTTCTGGGTAGGTTTCATACTTTAAATAGTACCAACATTTTCCATTAAGGAAGGTCAGGGTTGATGTCCTTTATAAAGAATGAATGCGATATGTGAGCTTCCCAGGCTGAAGATAGCTGTCCTACAAATAACACCGGCATTAGTCCCAAGTTTTGACACCAGCCATCCTTTATAAAGATGAACATGCTTTGCAGGTTAAGAACTTTTGATTATATCATATCAACACATTGCTGTCTTCTAATTGGACCATGTAGTTTTGGCTATCCAATGATTCTTTCCACATAATACAGTGCAGCATGATCAACTAAATTTATCAACTTTTCCTATTTGAAGTGTTAATAGTATAAAAGACCACCTCATTGCTAAAAATGAATTTTATTTGTTTTACCTCTTGGTTTCATTTGACTTTTGTGTAAATCCACAGGTGGAGGACTGTATGTGAAGATTTTGAAAAGGACTGCCAGGTTTGAAGAAAAAGATATATGCGCTGGTCCGCCTGCTGCACAAAATGTCAAGTTGAATGTCCCAAAGAAGACAAAACTCTTTGTTGATCAGACACAGAGGGAAAGGGAGAATGGAGTAGGTAAGTACATTTGTAATGTCTCTATATAAATTATATGTATACCAGTGTATATATTTGGGTTTAGTTGTTGTTAGTTTTTTTCACTCTAACCAGAAAAAGAGAAGACAAAAGAAGTAGAATCAAAGGTTAAATAACTAAGAAATTTAGTCAAGTAACCAAAAAAGGTCAGGACAACAAGTTTATCAATGATGTCTGAGAAAAGATGAGGGTAGTGTCTCATGATCGCCGATGTCTATCTCAGATCTTGAAGAAGGAGAGAAGAATGGTTATGAGAAAATTTACTGTGTACATAAAGGCCAAATCCGAGACAAAAATGGTGAATAAGGGAAAGATAAATGTTTGAATTTTATAATATGATTGTTTAGAATTATTAAGTTATAAGAAGGCTGTACTAATATACTAAGACTATACTGTCTAATAGGACTAAGTATGGTGTGGCATATGTCTTCAATTAGCCCTATTTTACTTTAAATTTATTCAGACATTTCCATTACAGAATAAAATTCTTTAACATAAAGGTACTTTATGAAAAAACAACACAGTATAAATTATCTTAACAGAGAATAACATTGTTAAAAATGTTTTCATTCCGCACAATAGCAATGCACAGAACATTCCAGAGGGAACTTGCTGTGTTGCGTCTCAAAGTAATGAGGGAATATGTAAAAGTGTTGGACAACAGCCTCAACCCTATTTCATCAGACCCTGCAGAGCCAGTAAAGCTGACTGCCCATGTAAACACACTTTATTTTAAATTTCTATTCCTATTTTTAAGTCTTGCAGCAATGCGATGATTGAATTTGGAGCTCTGTTATCATTATATTATCATATAGGCTGGTTATGTCATGATATACTTTCTTGTTTTACCATTCATTTAACAATTAATTATTAATTTAGTACTCAAATTTTTTAAAATCATGATGTGTATTAGAATACTCTAGGCTGTTTGAATTTCAGTAAAATAAATGTAATTTACATCTTTGTAATTGATATCTTGTTTATCTGAAATGTTGTAAATTCTGTATCCCTTTTGAAAAGAGAAATTCTTGCAAAAGATACATTTCCAAGTAGGAATATAGTCTCCCCTTTGTCTCCAGCACTATTTGATTTCTGGCTCATCTGTTCCTGATGTGTTTCCATTATTGTCAGGTCCAAGGCATTGGTCCCACATTTAAATTCACAGTTAAGCTCCAGAACACATCTCTCAGTCAGCTGTCACAAAATCTTATCATCGCTTTTGACTATGACAACAAATTGTATGACTTCAGGAAAAAGTTGATTCAGGTAAGCGCATGGGAAACAATTTTGTCTCTTAATCTTCACCTTTTGCCTTTTAGGAGAATTGTTGATTAATTTTTTTTTTTTGTATGTTTTTTTCTTCTTTTCATTTATCAATATAATTTCACAACATTCCTGCTGTGCAAAAAGAATGTGGGAAGTTAAATGGAGCAATAAACCTTAACATGTAGAGATGGAATATAGAGATTATGTAGAGTTTTATATGAAACACATGCTGAGGAATGATTTGTAAGTGAAAAACAGGCTTTAACTTTAAGAGACTTTTGTGAACAGCTTCAATGCAGCAAAATTTCCCATTAGAGTGTTTTGCTTTCTTATTTTCAACTGTCCTTCAGAGTTTTGTCTACTCAATTGTGCTCAAAGAGATAATTCTTCTTCCTGCTTAATATAATATTGAATTTCACTGACTCCTCCATCTGACAAGTCAAAACCTTAAAAATAAAGTGTAACAAACATAAATTCATAATATAAACAGAGCAAAAGAAAAAAACAACATTGCCACTATTCATTCTCGAATGGAATTTTTTTTTTTCACTGAAAACTGAGCGTCAGCTGCAAAAACAGCACCGCAAATGGAAGTGATTTGTGTAAATAACCTTGCCCAAGGATTAAATCACAATGTTCCCAATGGGACTCAAACCCATGACCTTTTAATTGCGAGTCCAATGTGCAACCACTGAGCCACTGTGATCACTAATATATATGTTTATATAAAAATATATGGTTCTAAGAATGATCGCAGTAATATGAGATTATCCATAAATATCGATGGTATTGTGCATGAACCAGCTAAGTCTGAGTTTTCCAATTTTTTTCCAAAATTGCTTGGATATGTAAATAACACCAGTTCTTTATTGTGTAAAGTTAGCAGATGATATCACCTAAAACAAATGCTTCTGAAAAGTTCAGATCATACCAGCCAAGTCAATCATTTGTTTCTGTTATGGGCATGTCTAAGCTATAAAGGGGAAAATCTCGAGCAATTCAAGCATGGCAAGTTTGTTTGACAACATCAATGTGACACGTGATGAATTAAAATAATGATAGAATTAAAATAAGAATGAATTGTGCTGTTTTAGTAGAATTGATGTTCATGCGAAATGTTGATTTTTATGCTGAATGTTAGTGTCATTCTCACTGGAATTGATGTTCATGCCAAATGTTATTGATGTCCTCAAGGTGCCAATGCTGGTTCCTGGCTTGACATATGACTTTGAAACCTTCGTCGATTGCTTGTCTGACAAGGGTGTCAGTGACCAAGTGAAGGTAAATCTTGATTTAATTTTTTTTTGTCTTTCGTTTCCTCATCTTATTTTAAAATGACTATTGTCTTTCATTTAATCAGTAATATTTTGAAAGGTAATTATTCTAATGAGATCTATGATTTTCCTTTTAAGAAATTGTATTATATGGTATATCTTTATAAAATAATTATGATCAATTTTACTTTTTGGTTTGTGTGTGTATGGGTGTTTGTGTTATTTATAAGATTTTGCCATTTTAAAACATGACATTGTGTTTATATAAATGCTCTTTAATTCCTAAACTGGTGTCATGGTAAGGTTTTGATTTATTTGGTTTGCTTTCTGTGTGTTTGTGTGACTTTTTTTTTTTTTTTTTGGAGTTGGAGGGGTATGGTTGGTTTTGGTTCTGTTTTGTTTTGTTTGGGTTTTATTGTTGCTGTTGTTGTTGTTGTTGTTGTTGTTGTTGTTGTTGTTGTATTTTGGTTGGGTTTTTGTTCTTTTCTTATGGAAGGGGAGGGTGAAAGCTATAGATTTTTCTTTCCATCATTAAGGATCTAATAAAGGGAGACTATCTCTTTTCTAGTTTGATAATTGTAAGTAGGATACAATGATATGCATGGGTCATTGAATTTATCAAATATTACTAATTGTAAAGTGGCAGAATTTGAAATGTTTATATTTATGTTACTTCTGGTTAAATAGAATTTCATTTTCTGGTCTACAGGTGTACGTCCTGAAGAGTGGCAATTCTCTTCCTGTCATTACGGGAATCGTCAGTATGCCTGTGAGCGAAAGCATTGTTGTGGTTTGAGTTACCGACAATCTCATTTTTTAAAAGATTCCCTTGGTTATGTATGTTGTATCTATAAGGAAATTAAGAGTGTATAATAAACCTTCATTGTGTATAAGAGGAAGTGTGAATTTAGTGGTCAGCTATTTATTTTTGACAGGTGATGAAATCACTAAAAGTTTAACTAGCCTCTAAGATTGTATGTAAAGCTAAATTCTTGAATACCATATGAACTGTGATTAGATAGTTATAGTGAGAAACATATCATTTACTTGCAGTGTATACCTCCATACTATGAGGAATGCATGCTGATGGCCTGGTGCCACACTCCCACAATTGAAATTTTGAAAATGTCATATATTATTATAGTGACATGCAACCTGGATATGTGTGTGTTGAATTTTTCAAATCAAATGTTGTAATGACTAGACAGGATGCTGTGCTTGGGAAGTAATTTTGACAATCATGCTGGGAAGCTGTTGTGAAAATGATGTTGTAAAGTAATAGTTGAAAACCATGGCAGGAAGTAATGAACATTTAACTCCATGGAAAAGGGAATTTTGTAGTGGGGATTGTTTCAGAAGGGTATTGATATAGTTGTGTGCGTATGTGTGTGTGTGTGTGTGTTTGTGCATGTAAATATGAATAATTGTAGACCAACTCAAAGATGTGTTAATTACTATTCTGAAGCATTTCCTATGCTTTGTTACCAAACTTATATTTTGTATAGTTAATGCTGTTATATTGATCTTAAACAAAATATTTGTAAATGAAGAGAAATCTGTTGTATTTTCTTTTTCTTTTTACATTACTCTCGATTGCTATTGGAATTGGATTAAGAAGTCAGCATCTGTTTAAACTTAAGGACCTGGTAGACATTATTAGATTTATATACCCTTTTTAGAATGGGTTTAACCCTTTTGAAAATTAGGTGGAGACTAGCAGTCAAGCCTGGAGTATTATTTCAAATAATATGCTGCCTTTGTTGAATATAACTGTCTGGGGAGAATTTGCCTCTTGTACTTATTATTTTCTTTCCCATCATTCTTAAGATGGTTTTATAACCAAAACATTCCACCACTTATGATTAAAGATAGATTAACGTGGTATTTTTTTTCATTTTGGTTTTATATGAGATGGATATGTTTGCATTTCTTTATATTATAAAATGTGTCATTGTTGTATAGTCACACAAAATATCCGTCCTTGTGCACATATTATACTAAATGAGTACTAAAGTTCAAATGAATTCTTGGAAGTTTTTCTTTCAATGTAAATATTATTTAATAGAGAAAAAATGCTGCCTGGCTCTGTTGTAATATCGATCTGTTTTTAAGCTGCAATAAAAATTGAGAGAAACTAAGAGTTGAATTGATTTATTTCTAGAATGCTTATTATTTTTTACCAGAGAGATAGAGAGAGAGAGAGAGAGAGAGAGAGAGAGAGAGAGAGAGAGAGAGAGAGAGAGAGAGAGAG
>JBCJKE010184227.1:0-17176 GCA_039654525.1 Melibe bucephala
GAGAGAGAGAGAGAGAGAGAGAGAGAGAGAGAGAGAGAGAGAGAGAGAGAGAGAGAGAGAGAGAGAGAGAGAGGATATGTACGTGCCTTTTTGCAATATATCGCTTAATCAGGTTGAAAATTATGTATATTTACTTAACGTTTGTGTTGTTCATTCTCTTTAATTAATATTAATGGTGATCATGCAAAAACTCTCTATTCTGGAACAATAAAGCTGTGCATTGAAAATTTAGCCTAATTGTAATAAGACCTAATTTCAGTGGGGCTTGTTCATTTAAGGTATTGAGTAGATGTTTGTTTAATATATCAATTTTATCTCCTACTATGGTGACAGTTTGAAACTTATTATTAAACTGATTATCAATGATTGATGATTGAAATGCCTCCGTGTTAATTTTCTCAGTTTTTCTTTCCTAAATATTCTCTTCTTTAGGTGTTTACTACTTATACACAAAGTCTAAAATGTGGCTAACATCGTTTATACTATCAGTCACTAGTTGTATCAGGCTGAGGGATTTGATTAATTCCAGAAATGTTGACGATATGTTATCAAGAGAATCGTCAAAACGTAAATTGACATCATTGATTAAGAAGAGATTTCCAAATGAAAAACACCTCAAGATTAGAAAATCTGGAAATTTTGTCATAAACATGTTAAAAGTAAGTTAAAAGAAAACTTATTTTTGTCTTTAGGTTGCAGTTTGTTCATGGAAAGAAATCCAAAGACTTTGTGTACCTAAAGAGTTAATTTAAGGTGTTCAACTGATCTCATCTTCGTACCCTTGTATGTTGCAAAAATTCCTCCACCTGTTTTTGCTTCCATCTGCCATTAATATTTATATCCTGGAGGAATGAGATCGACAAATACTACATTGTCATCAATATTTAACCAAGATTCTGTGATAAAATAATCAGATAGATCATTTTCAATAGTTATAAATAATGGAAGCCTTGTTACATACAGATCTTCCATTCGGTAGACAAATATTAAAAGGCTTGGTTCTAAGAATCATCATTACATTGAACAAAATTGGCTGCAGATAAACAAGTAGGAGATGAGCCTTGATGAATTGTTATGTCTAATAGTGTTGAGGGAGGTCGGGGTGAACAATAGTGAGACACTGGATGATGACCTCACTGAACTGTGATTCTTTCTGTTTATGCCGATCACAGCGGCCAGTTTGTCATTTGTTTTTACAAAGGAAAGGTCGTTACTGGCAAACATGACAAAAATCATGAACATTATGGTGCCGATAAAGATTAAAGACAGAACAGCAGGTCATGATACAATATTTCCTAGTTCAAAATTGTAAAATAGCTTAAAATGACGTTGTTGATTCGATTAAAAGTATTCCAAAAATGAATCGAACAATTTCATGATTAAAATGATGTAAAAATTACAAACTGGGATGGAGAAAATCAGAGATTATTGCACATTTGATGAAAAGGCAACTGCTTGTCATACAAACTACTCACAAATATGACTTAGAAGATGCAAATACAGGAATGGAAGATGAAAATGTGAACACAGGAATGGGAGGAGGAATAGAAAATGCAAAGACAGAAATGGAAGAGAAGGACAAAGGGCAATCACTCTTCAGAGTAAAACTAGCCAAATGACAAAACAATGAAAACTGGTTTATAGAAAACTTTTATTTACAAGATTTCTTCAAAATGTAAAATTTTAATTATACAATGGAATGTTTATGATTTTCTTACATAAAATAATTATTTACACATGCAGTGATTTGACAACTTCAGATAATGAAAAAGAATTGGAAAAAGAACAAGTATTCATCCTTCTGAAGGAAATCTGCTCTTTACAATTTGCAAAAAAAAAAAAAGAGGCAGTTATCATTATTAAGTAGTCATCAAAGGACTGACTTCTGTTAAATTCACCTTTTAAAAATATATGTAGTTAGAGTGATGATTTTTATGAGGATCTAAAGGCTGTCAATACAAAGAAAAAAGTCTTTACTCATTGAAACGTAAAGCCTGTTGTTTTGTTTTCAAGTCTGCTACCGATACAAAAAAAGAAAGAAAAAAAGTGTGGAGGACGTAGGGTACGGCAATTGTATACCATGAGTCTTTTTTTTTGGTGATATTTTGAGGATGAAATAATCAAGTCAAATCAATGACAGGCTAAAAGAGCATTTCAATTTCATTCTGTACTGAGAACCCTTTGCCAAATCTGAACAAGAAACCTATGCTTTTAAAGCAAATACTCATACACGTGCATATACACCAAGGGGTGCGGCACAGCTCACGACAAACATGGGTAAAAATTGTAAAAAGCTTTTCATTAACATTGTCAACACATTGCAATCAGGAAAAGACAAATTTGAGGCCATGTGCTTGGTTACGGAACAAAGAATTAGATCTACCCTCATTAGATGTAGACAATTTCAACAGGATCCTTTCAGAATAATTACAAATACAGAGGGAATAATTCAATAATGAAAGAAAAAATTGCGGTTCTACTACGAAATGAATCCTGAATGAAGGAGCCCAGCTAGTAAGAACACTATGGTTTTCTTGGCAAGGGGAACCGGTAACAATGTGCAGGGTTCAATCTCAAGAGGACCACAACTTTTCTTTTTTAATTAAATTATTTCCTCTGTATTTGTTATTATATTCGATGGGTTGAATTGGAAATGACTTCATCTAGTGTGGCAGATCTAATTGTGTTACAATCAGGGTTTTTTCTTGTTGGGCCCCATTATTTATTACAATCTTAGAAAAACATAAATATGACAAAATGTATGGTAATTCAGGAGTTACATAGGATTGGAAATGTATGTGATATGTCAGGAGTGTTGGCAAAGACCATTAATATAACAATGGGTTATGTATTCAGGCTAATCAAAATGATGAGATTTTTATTTCATTTATACTCTGAAAGAATTTCACTAGCTATCCATTCATTCTATACATGATATGTGCGTACATCTCTGACAAGGGTTGATCCAAGGGATTATTGTTATTAGACAATTAAACAAATTTGTCGACATACTACATCTAGATCATATATCTCATTTTCTTGAGAACAATAAATAAAAATAATGGATATTTTCTGAGGCATTACTGAATTGGTCCATGCAAAGTACAATTTGCAAATCTATGGAAATAGATTGATGAATTTAACTAACACATTTCCAAGAGAAATGTTTCATCATTTGGTATGTCATATAAGTTAACTTTGTTTTGTTTTTCCATTTTCACTGCAGTTGCAAAAAGTTTATGCAATCATCAAAATGACACAATTATGATAAGTGTAGAAATAAAAACATAAAAAACAAAATCAACAAAATAATAACAATTCAATAAGCCTTTCACCATACTGCTTTGCCTATTTGCTTATAAACAGGAAAACCAACTTAAAGCTTCAGTCAAACAAGACTCACAACATTGATGGAGGCATTTCATCTAAAACTGCAAGGCTGAGAAAGCACTTGAAAATGAATCTTAACAAGTCTTGCAATAGTTCCATTGCTCAAAAGATAAAAAAGGCACATCTGCAGGCCTATTGTTCTATATTGAAATAATGTGGCATAAACCTGTAATGTTAACCAGAAGCATTTCATCTTTCACACACATAATTTAATCCACAGGGTGACATATCAACAAAACAAATCAGTAAAATGTCTGGATTTTATGCCTTTAGAGATAAATGTAGTTTAAAGTGAAAAAAAAAAAAAAGGCCAACAAAACAGTTTTACAAGTAAGTCCCCACAAGCTCAAAACATTAATAGTTTACTTAAAGACAGGGAGACCGAACCATTATTAGAATCACAAAATCTTCACTCTTACGAAGCAATCTACCATGCACACCAACCATACTGCACCACACACAAAATGTAATTTGAATCACACAAAGGACTCAGCTGGTCGGGTGCTTTGAGAGCCAGATCGAGATGCCTGTGACTGAGAGCCGGCTGTCGAGCGTGGGCCTGAAGGCAAATGTTCCCGACTGCCGTAGGATGGTGGTGGATCATTGTAGGCTGGCTTGCGATGATCGGGGCGGTCTTGGAACGCAGCCTGATGTTTGTATTGGCCTGGACGGTAGACCTGACCAGAACCATGAGGGGTGCGAGGTCCCACCTGCCCAGAACCGTGAGGGGTGCGAGGCCCAACTTGACCTGAACCATATGGGGTACGAGGTCCGACCTGGCCAGAACCATGAATGGTATGAGGTCCCATAGGCTCCATCATCATTCCTCCTTGCTGACGCATTGCCTCGTCCTGTTTCTCCAGATTGCGTTGTTTAGCTGCCAATTCTGCAGCAGATGTAAAGTCTGGTTCACCATTTAATTGTTTTTCCTGAAAACATCAAAAGAAAAGGGGACAGTCAAACAAGCGAAGCAAAAACTTTTCATTCAGTTCCAACTACTGTTGCAAAATTTCACGCAATCTTTGAAATTTAGACTAAATGACTAAAAGCAGAAATACTTTAAGAAAACAAAATAAGATCTTTGCTATTGTAAAAGCAAAAGCACTGCAGAAACTTTTCACACAAGATTACACCTAAAAACGAATCATCCCTTTAAAGATCATTGACTACACAAATAAAATGTAGTGTCAAATTACAGATCATTGCCTATAAAAATAAAATGTGTCCCTTTACAGATCTTCGTTTATACACATAAAGCATATTGTCCCTTTACACATCTTTGCCTATACACATGAAACGTACTGTCCCTTTACACACCTTTCCTATACACATCAAACATACTGTCCCTTTACAGATCTTTGAGTATACACATCAAATGTTCTGTCCCTTTACACAGCTTTGCCTATACACATAAAATATGCTGTCCCTTTACATTGTCTAAATATTTTGCCTACATATATATTTATACATTATTGTCTATACATTTTGCCTACAGAAAAAAAAAAAAAAAAAAAAAAAAAATTATAATAAAAAAAATTTTAAAATCCTACCCTTTTGCTTGTTTGGGTATAAAAAAAAAAAGCAAAGTGAAATCAGAGTTAAAACTGCCACAAAGCCAATGTCAGAAGATTTTGATCTTGAGGCTATGGCTTCATAAAAAAAAAATTGTATTATCAAAAGTTCTCTCGAAATCTAGTTTGCCTTAAAGAAAATCGTTTTAGATGGATCAAAGAGTTATTTTGGATGGGAGTTTCATCTTTGTTCATGTAATGGGAATTATACCAAATGAAGTCTACTATATCTGGAACGAACAGGATTTTGATCCACTCTAGATCTGGATTATGCCGACTTGATTGTATTAGAGTCCTACCTAAATCCCTGATCTTTCCTGATAAGAGATGTTCACCATATATGTTAAGAAGGATATGATGAAAATCTCCAAATCTCAGTAAGAAAGATGCAATGAATCTACATCTCAGTGAGAAAGATGTCATGAAAATACCCGCATCTCAAAAACAAAGATGCTATAAAATAAACCTATATCTCAATGATAAAGATGACATGACACAACAGACTTGAAAAGAAAATGGTCACCTAATGATAAGAAATGTAGACTTACCTTGTAAATGAGAGCCAGAACGAAAACACTCATGCCTGCAAATGCAGTGAGGAATCCTGAGACCACACAGAGGCCGTAGCTCCATGACAGGTAGTTCATCCATGGCCTGGGCATCCAACTAGAATCGTTGCTCATTTCGGCAAACACCAGAGCGATTAGGAAAACCAGGAAGGCTGAGGGAATAAAGGAAAATAAAATCTGATTAATCTTGAGAACATTGGGTGTGCAAGCGATGTACTGGGATGTGAAGCTGGAAAGTGATAACATTTACAATTTCAATGAAACCTTCACTGCCAAATTCAAGACTTCAGTTTTATAACATTTTCGGTAACATCTTTGTGTTTCTCAAAAGGTTTTGTAAAGAAAAAATGTACTTATTTTTAGTATAATTTATATACGGTGTGAATGAAGGATCAGTCTGAAAATGGTTTGTGAATAAATAAATTTTCCAATTCCACACCCAAATTAGGAATTCCATATCAACAAAATGCGTAACTTTAATGACCAATATCGTGGACAGTAGACATTATTGGTTATACAGACCCCTGGAATGACATTGACAAAGTCTCTGAAATATTTAAATGAAATGATTTAAAGAAATGTCACTTCACTAACCAGAGCCAAGCAAGAGTGCAGCGATGATGAAAAAGATGCGGATTCTGTACTGCAGTAAGCTTCTTTGCCAGGAGGGAAACATGATGATCATCAGTATCCCAGCCAAAAGATCCGCCAAGACACACAAGATGCTGAATCCTTGCACGAATCGGAACCATACTGAAACATACACAAAATTAGAAGTGTTCATACCACCTAAATTGTAATATATCCCTTAAAATAAAATCAGGTGTTTGACTGTTACAAGACTACTGCTGGCTTTTGAAGACGACTGATGGTTTTCCAAGACTATTGATGGTTTTACAAGACTATTGATGATTTTACAAGACTATTGATGATTTTACAAGACTATTGATGGTTTTCCAAGACAACTGATGGTTTTCCAAGAGTACTGAGGGTTTTACAAGACAACTGATGGTTTTAAAAGACTATTGATGGTTTTACAAGACAACTGATGGTTTTACAAGACAACTGATGGTTTTACAAGACTACTGATGTTTTACAAGACGATTGATGGCTTTACAAGACTACTGATGGTTTTACAAGACGACTGATGGCTATACAAGATGACTGATGGCTATACAAGACTACTGATGGCTTTACAAGATGATTGATAGTTTTACAAGACTACTGATGGTTTTACCAGATGACTGATGGCTTTACAAGACGACTGATGGCTTTACAAGACGACTGATTGCTTTAGAAGACTACTTGATGGCTTTACAAAATAACTATTCATGGCTTTACAATACTACTGATACTGCTACATACGGCTTAATCATGGCTTATTACAACTGTTCTACTGATGGGTTTTTTTTTTAGACCACTGACTGCTTTATATAACTACTGATGATGGTTTTAAATTACTACTGATGGCTTTACAAAACTGCTGATGGCTTTACAAGACTACTGGCACTGATTGCTTTATAAATCCATAAAACTGCCATGGATGCATTGACATTGAAATGTTGATGCATTAAAAAACAACATAAACACAGTGGTCTCCACCTATTAATCCACCCTTCAGATCACAACGGGATGGATGTATTGTGTACATCATGTGTGAACATTCTTTATCAATCATCTGTGTTCATTATGGGCTTAGTCAAAAATGAAAGACTGATCTAAGAGGCAATATATTTCAGGGATGTTATTAAACAGAAGAAAAAATTGTTTCATGAAAACAACGAGCCATTAAAAAGCAAAAATGGTTATATAAGAAAGTGGTTTATCAGGCAGTGACCCCTGTACATTATGTATTTTATAATAAAAATTCCATTGTTTCCTATCTTCTTGATAAACATCTTTCTCGCAAAAATCTAGTCGCAACTTTAAAAACAAAACAAAACAGTAAATTTTGGGTTTTATAATTTGATCTCTAATGTTTAAATTTTATTAATTGCCCATTGTGGTCCATTTTAATATTTTATTGTGAAAGCTTTCAAGAAATCTTAAGAGTACTGTTAAGCAGTAGCTGAAATCATTTATAATAAAAATCTAGTCGTTATTTATTAAGAGCTTCACGGTTTTTGTTGTTTTGTATTTTAATAGGCCTTCGAGTTGGATGTTTAAAAAGTGTACACTATAATTATAGGCCCTAATATAATATATTACATTATAATATAAAGAGGCATAATTATATATTATAATATATATAAATGTATATATAATATAAATCATATATATATAATATATATATATAATATATATATATATATTTATTTATTATATATAATATATAAACTGGTCTATGATTTCTGGTTGGTGTATATCTCCTATTTTAAAAAAGGAACAATATTTGCCTTTTTCCAATTATTTGGCACTTTACCCTGAGGTGACTTGGTGAAGTTTGAGAATGAGTTTAACATGAGAACATTTCTCTGTTTGGTGTTTGAGTTTGTCTTTTATGGTAGTGGAGAGCATTAATTATCCCTGTTTTCTTGCTTTATCTAATATTTGTTTAATTATTCATTCAGATTTACATCAACATTAGAAAGAGATGGTTAGATGGGATACCTACAAAGATCTATGTACAGTCTTATCTTGATCTAGAGACAACACGGAAGTGTGTGTATATTATTAGATTATATACGGAAGGTCTTCAAGCATGCCAACATTTCTCAGGACAGAAAAAAAGTTACAAATTGCTAAAAGTTTTTTTATATTAACTTATTGAGGTAAATAATACAACTAGCTAACCAGAAACGAGCGTCACCAGTACATATTATTGGGCCTATTCATGTCAGTGTCGTTTCTCACCTGGCTGTATGTCGTCTTTGACCAGGCTGAATTCCGTTGAGTGAATCCACCAACAGCCTACATAGGACTTCATGACAGGGTCCTTAGGCATGATGAAGCCATTCAGACAAACATGCCACAAACCAATGTTACCGAAAGGACTGTGTACTCGTCTCCAAGATTGATACCAAAATGGCGAGGCGAAGGCGATGAACATAAATACGAAAGCGATTATATTGCAAACCAAAGCAAAACGGTAGAGCGCTATGGTCGCCATTTTCAAAGCGTTTGTGTTCAGTGTTCACTTATTTCACTTCACTCAATCTGTTGACCTACACACCTTCGGCTTGGACCGTTACATCCGGAAACGACAATTTCGAGTAATTCTACAACAAAGGTAGTCGAGGAAACGCCGCATTTGAGTCGGGACTTCTTGTGTTTTACGTTAATTCATGGTACGCAGAAGCCGCTTAATAAATCATAAAGAGTTAAAATACAATATTACTTATTTAAATTAGTTTTAAAGTGTTTGTTATAACGCTGAGTAAACCTGCGACCCCTACTAATAAGAGATAAGAAAAACGACTTGAACTCGTCCAGGTGACACTTCCGCTTTGTCCCCTTTCGAAGGTAAAACGAGTGAGTCCGTTTGTCACGAAAGCTTCAAGATGGCGATGAAACGGGCCAAGCGCCTGATAGCAACTTTCAGTCTTATATTCACGATCGGTGCCTTTCTATGTCTGACTATTGCTTTCGCTACTCCACACTGGCTGGAGAGATTCCCACACAAACGAATGACCAAGGTGTTTGTTCGCATGGGGCTTTGGGAAGTGTGTTTCAATGACTGGACCTTCTACAAAGATTACTTGGGAAAGAGCTACAATGGCTGTTGGTGGATATTTCATTATGAATATAGGCCCGTCTGGCACTGGCTAAATCCACGTAAGTCTATGTCAATTCTCTTTTGTGACATTTCTTACTTCTTTTATTTTCTCCTTAGGAATGGACTGATTTACTTTCTTATTTGTGAAATAATTAGTCTTCGAACGGTCTCTGAACTTGAGAAAGCATTTGCTCATGGGGACTTTCTGTAGTGTAAACACGGAAGTATGACATTGATTGGTATGATATGGTCTAGATAGTAATTTATAATAATAGCTTTAGATTCTAAACTTATGATCTATATAGATCTAGATGTATAAAAGTATTATATATGTATTATGTACACAGTTTCTTAACCTGACCTGGCTTTAGAATCCAGATCTAGAAATCTAGACTAACATTATGACTGAGACTGTTGAATAGAATACAGAATGAGAATACAGTTACAATGTTACAACTCAAAGACAAAATTAATGCCTTTGAAATGTGGTGCTATCCAAGAATTTAGAGAGTGTCCTGTAAAAACAGTGAAATTCTTGAAAGATGGAATGCCACAGAATGATTAGTAAAAAGTTGAATCTTTAGAAAGATTTGATATTTCCAGGACATCAAAGAGGCAAGTCAATGCTACTGTTGTTAAAAGAAATTTAGATGTTGCAGGGCTTGCACCAAGTCAAAGAATAAATATAATTTTGTTTTTACTAGTTTTAGATATTTCATATTCATTTTTTCCATTCTAATTCACGAATTAGATTAATTGAAATTTTTGTTCTTATTTTTTATTTTCTATTGTCTGAAGAAGGGTTTAAACTCAGAAATTTACTGTTTTGATTTGTCTTTCTATTGAAGACTATTAATTTATAAACTTTGTTTTATTATTGTTGATTCTAATTCTTAGGGAAGAATTTGGCAATCCAGACATGGCCATTTGTTGCAGATACCATTGATAAAAACCATTGTAGTCATTGCTCACAAATTACACTTCTGTTGCATTTTCATCATTTATTCATTTACAATAAAACCTCATTGTATAGCTTTCTAGATGTTTTCCTTTGCTTGTCCTTTCCACAGCATGGTTCCTAGCAATTCAGATCCTCATCACTGTGGCTTTCATCATTGATATGTTTGCAGTTGTCTTAAATATCATGTACTACGTTCGTCTGTTTTCAAAGGAGAGAGAGAAGAAGATGGTCATAATTACAACCATATTGATGGGCCTGGCAGGTAATTACTCATATTTTTACCTTTTAAAGAAATTTTAATTTCTCTAGGTGTAATAAAATCAAAAGAAAATATATACAGCAAATGAGGAACAGTGTATGATCATTTCTTTCATTGTTTTGGAGAAGCCTATTCAGCCATAACTTCCAAAACAATGCCCTTGAATTCTTGTCTGCCCAATGCAGCTCTTCTCAGTTTGTATCACCTTTTGTCAATCTTCTGATATTGGCTTCCAATCCTTTTGTTGGGCTTCTTCTATTTAGTGTCACTTTCACCCGATCTAATTTAAGCATACTCGACTGTATGAACTTTGTTTTGTTTTTTTTTTGTTGTTTTTTTTTGTTTTTTTGACACGGTTTAGACTTTTTTTTGTTTTGTTTTTTTGTTGTTTTTTTTGTTGCTTTCTGCATTCTGAGTTCTGAGTTGACTATGTGAATGTGATCACACATCTCTCTTCCTTTTCTCATTCCCATTTGCTTTTGATTAATGTTTGTTTCTAGTCTCTATTGTATTCCTTTCATTTAATTTTTTTTTTTTTTTACATTTTTTGATCACATAACTTTTGACTGAAAATTTTCTGTGATTTATATGTCCTATCTCCCTTTTGCGGAGTGTGGAGTATGACAAAAGATGATTTTTACTATATATGATCGTGTTCTTGTTCACAATATTTTATTATTTCTGCCATGATAGAATCATGTCTAGGACTGTTCATGTCTTTCAATTTCAATGCTTTTATTGCATATTGACTTTGGCTAGAAGTTGATCATTTATGCATATTTTTACATTTAATCAGTCACATTGCACATCCTGTTATGTGGTTTACAGATAGATTGATAAAAAAATATTGTACTGCACACAATCTTTGTTTTGACAGTAACCACCAGAAATATATTTGGATTTGACTTAGGTGCATAGGTCTTAATTTATTTTAAACATTTTTTTTCCAGCACTGTTAGTTTCCATATCAACGACCGTATTTGGTATCAAGGCTGATGTAGATCGACAGTGGCTACCCAACCCTGATTCAAACTTCCTGTCCTGGTCCTTCGGATTAGCCGTCCTCTCTGGCTTCTTTTCCATCTTCTCTACAATGTGTCTGGTTGGCGATATCTTGCGTATCAAGGATGAAGAGCAGAGAGCAAAGCGAGGCCCCGCCTACCATGTGAAACCAAATCCAAGAATGTAGACAGGGCATGATGTGAGGTTTAGTCTGGTTCATATGATTATGATCAGATTGACATGGTGAATGTGTGTGTTTTGGGTTTTTTTTGGGGGGTTTTTTTTTAGTGGAGAGAGAGGGAGGGAGGGGGTAGTTGGTTGCTTTTGCTTTCTTTTTGTTGTTGTTTTTGGGGTTTTTTTTCTCCATAATTGGTGTGAAAGGAAATAAATATTTAAAAATGATGTACTAAATTTTGATCTGTTTTTGGATTTTGCTCATCCTCTGACATCTTGTTAGAATCATTTTAATTTTGAGCTAAAGTCTTTTTTGCTTCCGTTGTCCCATTATATGTGTATTCCATTTGACTTCTATAATTTTAACCATGAAAATGATGTTGGCTTGTACATATTAAGACTACATAATTTGATAACTTTATACATAGAGGATGTAATGATAAATGTCCCATACTCCTGATGCTAACTCATATACCATAGTTTCAAAGATGTTGTTTCTTGTTTTCAAAAGAAAGGGGAAAAGTGTGTGGATTTTTTCTTCCAGTTTTGGTTTTAAAACATCTTTTGCCATCCTTCAGATTTTCACAGCAAGATTTAAAATGATCATATGGTCTGGCCATTCTATCTGTTCCTCATTGTGATGAATCACTTGTTACTTTCCTTGTTAGTGTTGTACATATACTTTTGTAATAAATCTTTTTTTCTTCTTTGCCATTATCACCATTCTAATGATTGAAAATGTACTTTTGGTAATTACTGTTCTTGAATGATTAGCAGCATGTGTGGCTTGATTTTGATACTGTGTTTGATCAATCAAACCTACTTCTTGAAGAAGTGATTTACTTTGTTTGAATATGCATGAGGGGAGTTGTCTTCCATCTGGTAAAATTTCCTGCTTCAATATGGGCTGATCTTGCCTATGTACAAGCAAATTTTGATCCTGTTTTCCCAATCTGAATGCAAATAGCTGAGAATGTCAGCGTTGAATTTTCATCATAGGCTTTTTGGTTAATGCTGATAATCCTGTAGCATTAGTAGCAATGTCTTTGCTATGCCTGGGCCAATATTCTGAGGGGAATATGGATGCTCAGCCACATTCTCTTCCCATCTGATCTTTGGCTCCTCTTCTTAAATTCTGAGTAATTAACTGGTCAATGTCCAAGGAACAAGAGGATGTAGGGGTGTACGAACGCAAGGGGACTTTGTAGAAATTAAATTATGTCAGGATGACTACCCATATGGCCTGCTCTTTGATTTTAATCACTGAGGATTCTTTTAAATGCACATAATAAAGGCCCATGGGACCTCCTAGTCTAGTCTATCAACATCTGATAGGACTAGGCACTCTTTTATTCTACCACATAACAAAACTCGAGTTTGCATGGTCTGAATTCAAACCCAGGACCTCTAGCTTGGTTGGTGGATGTGTGCTAAACATGAAGCTGTTTGCTTTCTTGAAGTTTAATGTGACAAAAAGCTGCCTAGGCAACTGAGAAATTAGTTATTTCTTTTACAAGTTTCCTTTGGTGTAACTTGTTAACAAAAGGTTATGGGAGGAACAGCAGGTTGTCAATTTTCATATTTTATGTATGCTGAATACCACTTTCTGATTCAGTCCTCTTTGACATTCAGATGCTTAAAAGATCTATCTGGGAGTGTAAGTATAATCTATCTGTAGGAGTACAAGCATACAGATACATGTATCAAGCAAAAGATTAAGATACACCGATCTCTATTCATCTATAGATTTACATACAAATACAATACTAGACAGTAGCAGCTTATTGTAAACACTCTATGCTGGGGGCGTCCCAAGCATGTAGGTAGCCGAGTTTTTAAAAAAATCTGAATGGTTATCAAACACAAATATCCATGCAGCTTTCACTACATGGGTGATGATCCAATTGCCCAGTTCCATTTGGGGGTCTCAGGTCTCATCTTCATTCTCATCCCTGCTTTTCAGTGCAACAACCATCAGTTATTTGAGTTAGCGCACTCTAATTCTTAATACAACTGGTGATAGTGATAAAGCTGAATAAGTGTTTGCTTTTTTGGAGTGTTCAATACTGCCTTATCATGTAGACATAATATGTTTTATATATATATATATAATATAGTCCCAGTTTCATAGGTCTTTATGTAGTTATTTTTGCGGGCGAGAAATTTTTCAAGAGGAATTTAGATATTGTTTTTTGATCAAAGAGATGACGAAGAAATACATATCAAACTATGAATGCATGCCTTTCATTGGATAATTTCATTACTATTAGTTATTAGGTGGCAGCTTTGTACTTCTATTTCCACCGTGTCTTGGCCTGTACAGAGTCAAAAGAGGACTATTCATTTTTGTCAATGGAGTAGTCTAGTGGGGTAATTTGCTTGTTTGATGTTTCTTCCATGTTTGCTGGAATGTTGTTTTAAACAATGGTGTTGTGCCCTTCAAAGCTGGCTCAATTTTACCTTTACTTAATTGAAGATCAAGTGATTGCCAGGTTTTGTTTTTTCCTGTTGGGCCCTGCCAGTGTGTATGTATAGTATAAGTATATCATATGTAGATGTACACATTGAATTAGATTTAAGAATGTGTCATGTAGTATGTTTGCATTGAATTAGATTTGAGAGTCTTGTGGAGTGTTTCAGAGAAGTAAGGTTATTTTTTTTTATTTTATTTTTTTTTGCAAAATGATGTACATTCCATTGTTAATTTTTCCATTCCATTTTTTTAGAAACAGTTTTTCTCATGAAATTATGTATTTAAATCTAATAAACAATATCTTATACTTTTAAATAATAAAAAATGTTCTTTGTTGTTTACTTTGTTCATTGTATTTTGCATGGGTAATAAAAAAAGGTGTAAATCTAGTCCATATCATTTGCTCAAAATGATGTGAAAAAAGTCATAGATTATGAAATATTTTTGTGTATTGTCAGACATTGCAGCTTTTAATTTTAGTTTTAGTGTTTTTCTTAACTCTGAGACTCTCCCCTCTATCTCTATCTGTCATGTTTTATCCCTTAGATTTTCAAAGTGACACAAGATTTGGTGCACAGACATTTACATTACAATCGACATTATTTAGATAGTCAATTGTATTTACATTTCCAAAGTACTTTCAGATTATGGAAAAACTTCCAGTCAATGTGAAATATAGCACAGATGCTGAAGATTTTAAGCAGAAACTAATCAAATTTATGTGAACTCCATAAAGTGTGACCCTTTTTCAGGTATAGTGCGAAAGAAATCACATTTATCATTGTTATTAGTATTAGTATGAGAGTAAAAGAATATTGTGTCTAATGCCCTTGATCTGCTTTATTTTTACTTTGGGACTATCCATCATTCAATCCTTTGCCTCACATTCATAACACACACTTGTCCCTAACAGCATTTACCAATAACATGGTGTCGGAATTAAATTACCAAATTAAAATAACTGGAAGCAGAGGTGAAATTTAATTGGAACTCTAATGAGTCCAATGAAGACATAGCAGATCAAATAAGAATCATGTGACTCAATCACTCTTGACAACACTTGTTATTTAGTCAGTCTAATGTGAACTTTAAACGGAACAAACTTGGGAGGGAACAATGATTAATAAGGGGCAGGCATTTGTTCTGCTCCGTCTTCATTGGACTCATCAGATTTCCAATCTAACTTCACTTCTATGAAAGTTTGTTGAATTCCGGAACTTCCAACTCATTCAGTTCTTGAACGAATCTAAAGTAGCCTCGGAACTTCCAACTCATTCAATTCTGGAACGAATCTAAAGTAGTAAGTAGCCTATGTCCATGCAATTGTTTAAGAAAGTTGTGTAGATCAACATCAGTTTTTCACCATATATGAGCAGTGATTTTTTTTTTCTCGCCCGTGTTACACTTTTACTTTTCCCATGTACTGTGTTCTTTCCATTTTACTTATGCAGGCATCAGTACTCCAAATATCACTGTAGAGCTGATTTTGATATGAATTGGTTACTAAACGATCTCGGAGTCAGTGCTACCTTCTCAGTTCTTAGGAAATTAATATGCTCTGATTTTCCTATTCGTTATGTGACCATATTCCTCCAGTTGTCGCCCCATGTGAATATCCTCCCCATACTAGATTACTACTACTACTACACATTACTATTACTAACATACTTACATTGGAGGTATGCGATAGGTTCCCGTCCTATTTTTACTGGACATTTATAGATGTATTCTTTCCACCAATTTAACATTACGTCACCTATTGCTTCATACGTAAGACTTACGGTATTGCTTGAAAATCGTCCCATTCTTCCAAAGTTCCTATCCCACAGAATTTAAATGAAATGCCTTTATAGAACAATTTAGCATTGAAAATCCCAAATTCATCAGCGACCAATTTTCCAGAAAACAAGAAAGAAACCTTATTAAAAAAGAATCATGAAGAGTTAAGAACTTTGTCATGTCATTGGAAACCCTGCCATTGAAACGGAATTTACAACGAACCCAAAGTATACTCGTTTTTTAAAGCATTGTCAAATTCATTGAAATAATTTATATTTAATATGATGCTATGCTTACAATACATTTTCCCTCTAGCTAAGATACATGTATTGGACTAATTGGAGAATATTTCATTGTCATCCAAATCATTTAATGGAATAATTATCTTTTTTTTTACTTCAAAGGCCTCTGCTGTTTCTCCTGCCAGCTTTTACTGCTACAAAATTGTCATTAGCAGTTCTCCACCAGTATTCCAATTCTAGTTCACTTCTGTCATTAGTGATTAGTGGCACTGGTTCTAATCCAGATCATGTTTGTTTGACAATTTGTTCATTCAGGAAAAAGTCTCATTCTGTCTTTCATAATTCATTTATTGTGTGATCTTTTTTTACCACCCATTTTCCCTTTTGGGATTTTGATAATTCCCTTGTATGGTCGACAAAATTATGAAGGCGAAGTTGAGATGAAACTCCTGTGAAGGATTCTCAGTTTCAGACTCCATCAAATTACTCCATCCAGTAAAGTCTACAGATTTTTTTTTTTTTTTTTTTTTTTTTTTTTTGTTGAAAGGGGACTAATGGTGTTGATTTGATAAAAAAGTGAACTAGGATAAGATTTCTTCAATCTCTGTACTCAGTGAGTGATAAAACTGCAAGAAAAGCAGCCCACTTGTGATGTATGATGATAGAAGTAGAAGATAAAATAAAGTCCACCTATAGTTATTCACACATTTTGGAACACAAAAACAATTACATGTATTTATAACACACATACATGTATAATCTAATTTTTCCAATGAAACAGTAAGACCAAAAATAGGTGCATGCGTCTTGGGAAGGGTAAACGTAATGTAATTTGTTTGGTTTGCTCTGCTCTGGAGTTGTATGAGCTGATGTATCCGTAATCTTCGTCAAAACAATGGAAAATAAAACACCACCTTAGGACATTATCCTAGAAATGAGAATTTTATTTCACAGATCATTTTAAAAGCATCAACACCCCCTTGCAAAAGTAAGAGAAAAAAAAGACCATACAGATTGGTCTAATATATATATTATATATTA
>JBCJKE010184339.1:0-10267 GCA_039654525.1 Melibe bucephala
GAAATAAGATAACCATCCTCTAGAAGGCAATTAATAACCAAGCAATATTACCACTTGAAACATTTCAAATGAAAAATGATCATACCAGATCTGGTGTTTTATATTGCCATCATCTAATGTAGATAGTCATTTATATTCATACTTCCCCAGTGTTTTTAGATTATAGAGTGTACTGCCAGTTAATGTAAAGTGTGGTAAAGATACAGAAGATTTTAAACAAAATCTAAAACATATATAACATTAACATGAAAATATTAGTTTTTAGCGGCATGTTGACAATAATAATGCTCAGTTGACTGAGTTTGTCAGCTTTTATGAAAAAGAAAATTTGCATGAATTATAATTAGCCTTTAAATGACATTCCTGTTTTCATTGTCTAACTTGAAACTTTCAGCCAATAAAAGTAACAAGACCCAGCAAACAATTCAAGTCAAATGATCCTGATGTTATCGTTATTGGTTCTGGAGTGGGTGGATCAGCATTGGCAACAGTTTTAGGAAGAGATGGTAGAAAGGTCATGGTGATTGAACGAAATATGAAAGAGCCTGATCGCATTGTTGGAGAATTGTTGCAGCCTGGAGGTGTGAAGGCTTTGCATAATCTTGGTTTGAAAGGTATTATTTTATTGTATATTATGTTTTAGGACCATTCATGAATGTTTAAGATAGTTTCACTGCTTTGTTTTGTTCTTAAAGAAGTTTTTAATTTAAGGTTTATTGTATTTTAAAATAATTCTTGAACATTTTACTTTTTTTTTTACTGCTTTTCTCTTTAAAAAAATACTTAATTTAAGGCTGACTCTTTGAAAAAATCATTTCCATTTTATTGACACAAAATTACATGCCATATTTAGTTTGGACAATTCATATTAACCTTATTCCTTTGAAAGGCGAATCCCACTGGTATTTAGAAATTAAAACATTTGTATCTTCTTTTGTGTTCTGCTGTTGCAAGACTGTCTTACTGTCTTATATTGACAACATACATATTTTGTATTTTGCCGTGATTTCTACTACATCCTACACAATATGAGCTTTAATTTAGCTTTGTTTTTATTTTCATGACAAAGATTGTATACAAGGTCTGGACGCCCACAAAATTAGAGGCTATGTCATTCATAATCAGGCTGTCAAAACAGAAGTCGTTGTGCCGTATCCAGAAGCAGAGGCAGAATCAAGTGACTCTGTTACTTCTGGTACCGCCTTTCATCATGGCAGGTTCATTTCAGCTCTTAGAGAGGAAGCAAAAAAGGAATCAAAGTAAGCAATAACTTGTAGATTTATATTTGGTCCATCTATATCTGGTTTTTTTTAAGTTGTTTTTTTTTGGAGGGGGTGTTGTTGGAGGGAGGAGGGGGTGGGGGGTTGTTGCTTTTCACATGTCCTGTCAGAACACATTCTGCATAAAACTTAAGATAGTTTTTCAATTGTGAGATATTTACACCATGGCAGTAATGCTTAAGTAAAGAAATGAAAATTGTATTCAGTTTGACACATTTACAGTATATTTTTCTTTCTCCTCAGTGTAACATACATTGAAGGCACAGCCCTGAAGTTGTTACAGGACAATGGTGTAGTAATTGGAGTGCAATATAAACTTAAAGATAATGACACAGCAAAGGTAAATGAGACTTAAAGCATGCTCACTTTATTAGTAGTAGTATTCTATTCCATCTTAACAGCCAATCTAATTATTATAGACAACTTAAAGATTTTTACTTATTAAACATTTTGCCAACCTGTGATCTATTATTTTTCCATCCTTTAGTATTCTGCCTAACATTAATGCTTACAATAACAGTCTCTGTCATGTAAATTATGATGAGAGTTAATTATAATTATTCATCCTTTCTTGTTTTAAAGGCTTTCAGCATATCATTTTATATTCTGACGATTATTTTCTTTTTTCCCTAGGAAATATATGCTCCTTTGACCTTTGTTGTAGATGGTTGTTTCTCCAAATTCCGAAAGGAATTGGTAAATGAAACAGTGAAAGTATCGTCTCATTTTGTGGGTCTTTTATTGAGTCATTGTCCTCAGAAAATCAGCAATCACGCTGAGCTCATCCTGACAGACCCTGGTCCAATACTAGTATATCAGATTTCTTCTGATTCCACCAGAGTGTTGGTGGACATCAGAGGCGCAATGCCTAAAAATATAAAGGACTATTTATACAATGTTATTGGACCTCAGCTTCCTGGTGAGTTACGAGTTATTTGTTCTTGCATATTGTCTATGCTATTCTCCATACACATAAGTCTGATGACAGATATTTTACAGGAGACACAGACACACAAAAAAACAAAAATAAAACAAAAAACAACCCCCAGAACAAAACAAAAAACAACTCAACAACAACAACAACAACATAACAAAAGTTTTTAATTATTTAATTAGGTTTGAAACAATCATCTTTTTATAGTTTTGTTGGTCTGATTGTTTTGTTCTGGTCTGGTGCTAGCCTTAAACTTTCAATAAATATTGCTGTATATATATACATCTGGACATCATCTTACATTTCTTTAGTTTTCCCTTTGTATTTGTACACTTCAAATTTTGTTAATATCAGACAATACTGAAATGTTGAATATGCTTGAATTTTTCTCTTGCCTGACTTCTCAGATCACATCAGTCAATCATTCAAAGACAGCGTGGCCAATGGCAAAGTGAGGAGTATGCCCAATAGCTTTCTTCCTCCAAGCCCAGTTGAAAGACCAGGTGTGCTTGTTCTTGGTGATGCATACAATATGAGGCATCCACTGACAGGTGGTGGCATGAGTGTGTGTTTAAATGATGCCGTGCTTTGGAGAAATTTGCTGCAACATATTCCAGACCTGACTGACTATGAGGCCATCATCAATGCTCTCAGAATTTTCCATCGTCAGAGAAAGAACAGTCATTCTTTTGTTGTCAATGTTTTAGCTCAAGCTTTATATGAGCTTTTTGCTGCTAAAAATCGTAAGTGCAAGAAGTGATTCTCTTTGTTAGACTATGTGTGAACATAACAAAAAAAATTATTCCTATGAGAAGTGGCTTTCTTTTGCTGTCTTTAAGAATTGTTTAGAAAATTTGAAATTTGAATTCATCCAGAGCTTTCTATTCATCTCTCTAAAGAATAAATAAAATTTGTTTTATAGTATAGCCATAATAATACAAGCTCATTTGTAAGCCTTCTTTCCCACCACCCCTATACACACACCTACACACACACACACACATACACACACACACACACACACACATACATACACCCACAAACAACTATATTTGTCTGATTTATTTTTTTTGGTCACTTTTCTGAATTTGATATTTATTAATTCAAAAATGATATATTATGTTCAATATTGTGTAACAGTCAAACCTTGATTTGAAGCATGATCTGTAACAGGAGGATATTCTACGCCTACCTCTCAACTAGGTGCTTTTATTTAGATAGTTTCATGAATTTCTCATAGTTACACAATATTGGAAAATGTATTTAAGATGTTTGTGTGATGCCTAAAAAGGCATTGCTGCTCATTTTACATTGTAGATAAGTGGTTACCATCAAGGCAACAGCAAAATTTGTTTGGTCTATATTTTACAGAGAGATACCTCAAATGTATTTTCTTGCCGAGCTATTCAAGAGTTGGCACAATGGGTTGATCACCTGCTTGTGATCTGGCATCTGTATCTACTATTGGGTTCAAGTAATATATAACAATCCCAATTCAAACCCTGAGGATGCTATCCCATCACTTTAGCGATAAGATGATTAACACAAAAGGTGTGACATGTTTTGCAAGCAAATCGAAAAGACTTGAAAATATTAACTTGGGCACCAACTCTTTGCTGTCCAGCCCAAACATGTTGGCGCTATCGAGCTGAATCACTAGGGATTGTCAGTCAGATTTAGTATCATCAAGGTTGAATTTTGTTTAGTAATTGTATGATGTACCATAGTTTTCATTGCTTTTCATCTTACAGCCCATCTGATAAGCATGAAGAAGGCCTGCTTTGAGTACTTTCGCCTTGGAGGAGAATGTGTCTCAGGACCTGTTAGTCTTCTTTCTGTGTGAGTTTTTAATTTCTATTGTAAATTAATAACATGAGTACGTTTTGATTCTCTACTTGAGTCTCTACTTTGTAAAGGGTAGGAAATGTAAAAAAAAAATTTCTGCCCATTTCCTTTGCTAGTTTCTACATTGTAAAATAGTAACAACAATAATAGTAATATCAATAACAACAACAACGACAACAACAACGACAATAACAACAACAATAACAACAACAAAAATAACAAGAATACTAATAATTTTAAAAAAATAGTAAAAAAACATAATAATAATGATAATATTAATAATAGTAATGTTATAATATTATTATTATTATTATTATTGCTATTGTTATTAATATATTATTATTTTATTATTATTATTATTATTATTGTTATTATTGTTATTGTTATTATTATTATTATTATTATTATTTTTATTGATGGAAGTAGTAGTAGTAGTATAGGTAGTAGTAGTAGTAGTAGTAGCAGTAGTAGTAGTAGTAGTAGTAGTAGTAATTATAATAATAATAAATAATGATGATAATAATGATAATAATAACAACAACAACAACAATAATAATAATAATTATAATAATATAATGATGATGATGACGATGACGATGATGATGATAATAATAATAATTAATAATAATAAGAAGAAATTATGAGCAGCACACGACTTAAAGAAATAACACAGGCCTAAAATCAAGGACAGCATCACATAGAAATTTGCACATTTTGTTTTAAAAGCTGTAAATATAAACCATTCCTATTAATTTGTCTAAGTTTTAAAAATAGAATTTTATGATCACCAATACGATAGATAAAAACTTTCCCATAACACAAAACCTTTAGGAAACCTTCAGCCTAAGCAATAAAAGTATAAAAAGTTCTAAATTTGTTCAAATGCAAAGTGAAACACCATCTTACAAGAAAAAAAATCTTAAAATGAAATTGAAAACATGTTTCAGAACTTGCATTATCTAAAATGACAAATTGTTTTCCTATCATTGTAATGGTACTTGATATATTATGAGATTATGATTTAAAAGTATAATTTTTTATCTTCTTTTTACCCCACTCTATTAGAGTACATTGAGCATAAATTTACCTCTTTGACATGGACTTTATAAATGCTGTTCACTGTTATTATTTACTTGCGATAAAATATGAATTGGAACACCAGTATGGCATGATTAAAGAATTATAAAATGTTTTTTTGGTTTCTTTATTTAAAATTAATGCTGAAAGAAAAAAAGTTGACAAAAAAAAAAAAATAAAGCAATGTATACATACAATATAGAATTGAAATCATTCCTTAGTGTAATGAAGGATGTATTGCTTAACATTCTCAGGCAATAAATAAAATACAATATAAAAGTTCTCATTTGACACTATATTTCTTATCAGCTTTTTCTTTTCTTTTTTTTTTTCTTTTTTTTTTTTCTTTACATATTCCATAGTTTCTTTCTAAATTATCTATGACTTTGAATGACACATCACTGATATATAATTATGTATTTGGTGGAATTTATTTTGTTTGTTTTTCTATCCCTCAACAGACTGAATCCAAAGCCTTTTATTCTCATCAGGCATTTCTTTGCTGTTGCCCTTTTTGCTGTATATGCAATTTTTCGATCAGAACCGCTTTGGGCTTTTCACAGGGTTGTATTCCGCTCCTTCATGATTATTTTTAGTGCATGTGGAATCCTTTTCCCTTTAATTTGGAGTGAAACCAAATCTCTCCTGTGCCTTTGATTATGTTTTATTTTGACTCATTCAGCCAAAGGCTACAATATTTATATATGTTTATATTTGGATCTTGCTGTTCTGTAAGCAAAATTATATCATAATACATGATATTGTACCCTCTAAGCATGTAATCATTTTATGCTATAGGGTTTTTTTTTGTTGTTTTTTTTTTAAACTAAGCCAGATATACTTCCATTTCTTCTAGCAAATAAGAGAAAGAAATGTAGAATATACTTGTGCCTTTTACAAGTGATAGTAGAAGCATTGGATAAGCCAAGCGAAATGGAAAATTCAACATGTAAATTTCATTTAAATATGAGACTCGTGTCAATGGGGTATGACAATTTCTCCATCTGATGCCTTGCATCAAACATGTTTTATTCAAGAAATTGAACACAGTGATGATCTGCAGTGATGACCTGATCCATAGAAAAAGATTAACTAAGCATTCACTTTGGCATATTCAACTTTGACTTTGAATAATAATAATGATATATAATGATATATATATATATATATATATATGTTTAGTATAAACAAATATTTTAATCAAATAATCTAAAATACATAATGTCTATTTTTAAAACCTTTTTGAAAGAAAGCATTTATTTTGAACTAGTCCACATTCCTGAATGTTTGAGGATTATATTTTATACAACAATGATTGATGCTTTAACAAATGTTTTTTCAATTATTTAAATATAGAACATACCAAGATATACATGCCAACACTTAGAAATATTTGATATATATTTTTTTTTAAATTGTTAACATTTTTAGCTTATTTTATACATAATTTTATAATTTGTATCCTTTGATAAATGTATTTCTTATTAACTTAAATGTGAGAAATACAGAATGGTTTATTGTGTTTTGTTTTTTAAACATTTTCTTTTCAATTGTTCTACTTATCTCATGTTCCTAAAAAACCTA
The DNA here is from genome assembly GCA_039654525.1 of Melibe bucephala. Taxonomy (NCBI): domain Eukaryota; kingdom Metazoa; phylum Mollusca; class Gastropoda; order Nudibranchia; family Dendronotidae; genus Melibe; species Melibe bucephala. Next base: position 6,721 of record JBCJKE010184339.1, read on the forward strand.
ATGGATACAGACTAATGTTTAACTTTTTAGAAATTTATAACATTGGCTCCCCCAAGAGCTTGTGGAATCAATATACCATGTTTATACTACAATGTACTTATACAATGACAAATGGATAGCTACACACTCATCAGACCTAAAATCTGGTGCTTTCCTTTATTTTTTGGTAGTATCAGAACCTAATTTAATCATGTACAGCATATTTTAGGGAGAGTACAACCTAATTGATTAATTTTACATTCAAACCTCTTTATGCTGCTTTCACTGGGACAAGAGGAAAGTTGGTGTTATGGAGAGTTTGGTTTTATAGTGAAAAGAGAAGATGAAGGTTACCTTTATTGGCAAATCAGTACAATGGCAAAAAGCAGGCAGTGATTGAAAATGGTGGTTTCATGGGAGGCGATATGAAGACGTTTGATTAAACTATAAAATTTAGAGTACTTTTTCTGTTGTTTTATCTACCTAGATGTGTGTGTGTGTGTGTGTGTGTGTGTGTGTGTGTGTGTGTGTGTGTGTGTGCACGAGCGCGTATTTATGTGTGTGTGTGTGAGAGTTAGCGTGTTTTTGAACAAAATAGCATTCAGCAAATATTCTGATGTAAAGAGGCCCACATTAATTAATTATTTGTGTTAGATTAGAAGTTAGAAGTTGTTTAATGTTTATGGAGTTTGAATTTTTAATGTCCACTTCCATGTTTATAATATGTAAGATCATACTAAAAATTTACTAATGTTATTGATGATATTATAAACTGTCTCAAAATGTCATGTTATATATCTATAAACAGCTGTCTATCCCATTTAACTTGTGAATGTTATCCAGTAATCACTTGATTCTACTGATATTTTTGTTGCTTTTTTAGGTTACTGTGTCACAGATGGTTTAGTGCATATCATGTTGCAACCCCTGCAGAGTTATGTTCATGACAATATTTTTTATAAGTTTATTGGCCTTTTTACTGGATTTTTATCAGTTGTGGCCTTTTTGCCATTATATCAGATTAGCTTTATTGTTGCCATTTTTATTGACTACATTTTATTCTTCAGAAACCAAAGCAAAAATTTAAAAGGCTCTCTGTCTCTGAAACTATCGTATTTCAGATTTTCTGTATAAGAATATAGTCTTCAATTTGCTTTGCTCAAAAGTAACTATGCATTCATGAAAATAAAGACTGGATTTAGATTCTTTAATTGCTAAAAGAACATCCCCCACAAACAACATTTTGGTATTTTCATAATGCATGATTAAAAAAAAAAGAGGAATAATAATAATAATAATAATAATAATAATAATAATAATAATAATAATAAGCATAATAATTATTATAACAACAAAAATAAAAATTAGTCATTACTTTCCAACCCACTCTTTATCATCCTAGCATAAATGATAAAAAAATTGAATCTGTAAATTGAAATGTGTCTGTTAAAGAAGCCCGAATAGATATAAAAAAAGAGCGAAAGAAGATGTCCATTTACATCAAAATCGTTTTGTGAAAGTACTTTTAAGACTTAAAAAATAAATAACCTGAACAACAGAGTGATTTTGATGAATTTGAAAGAGAATGAGAACAATAATGATATAAATTCCTGAAGTTGTTATGAGGCTCTAGACTTGTGCATTCAAATACTGATGAAGTTGACTTGACTTTATATTATAAAACAATGCCCTTGACACATCACATTAAATAATAAGCTTTATTAGTCTTCCACTAAACAGATAATATTAATATTAAATACATTTATGTTAATGTTAAACAAGAACGTCCTTCACTGATAAAAAAAAAAATAGTACATACGTGGAATATATGTGGTCACAGTGGCTCAGCGGTAGTACTTTGGACTTGCAACTGAAAGGTCATGGGTTCGAGTCTCAAAAGCCTTGTGATTTAATCCGTAGGCAAAGTTATATACATTAATTGCCTCAATTTGTGTCGCTGCTCTTGTGGCTGACGTTTGGTTTTCGGTGAAAAACCAAAAGACAAATTTCCCTTCATGGATGAATAGTAGCCATTTTTTTTCATGTTTTTAACATTTTTTTATGTTAGCGCAGGTGGGAATATTTGCCTCCTCGTTTCATTTTGTAATATCTGCATTGATAATTATATTTTTTACTGTTTTAAAAAGATCTTATTTCAGGTATGATATTTTTATTATTGGTGTCAATGTCATTGATATACATTCAATGCGGGTGTATAGCATTTAATACGTTCTGTTTTGTTTTGTTTTTTTCGGTAATGTCTAGTGTCAGTACCTATCAAAGGCAATAGTTTTGATTCATTATTCCTTTTTCCACCAAATCAGATTTGTACTTTATATGTTTCTATATTCTTATTCTTAGTTTTTAAATGATTTACTCTGAGATGGCATGCACACTGTAAATGAGCAGGAAGGAAGATCTAAATAAAGTAACAAAGATTTGTGTACAATAAAGTTTTTTGAGTGCTGCAAGTCTCTGTCTTCTGTCTGTTTGTGTGTCTTCTGTCTGTTTGCCTGTCTGTCTGTTTGTCTGTCTGTCTTTTTGTCTGTCTGTCTCCTTGTCTGTCTGTTTGTCTGTCTGTCTGTCTGTCTCTCTCTCTCTCTCTCTCTCTCTTACACACATACACACACACACACACACAAACACGTGTACACACACACATACATGCAATCGAGAAGTCTTTGCTGGATGCCAGAACCAACTTATTGAAGCAGATAAGAGATGCCAACGGTAGTATGCCCCAGACCCATCTTGATCACACTTTGCTGGGGAATTATGATAAAAGATAGCCTTACTCACATTTTTTCTTGGCCTTCCCTAAAATTAATACACGTAGCATCAAGATTGTCCACTGTCAATAAACAACAACCGACCAAGCAATTCAGGACCAACATTTCTAAAGCGATCAAGGACAATCCAAAGTCTGTATAAAACACAGATGTTTAGTATTGTGCATTATAGGATAATCTGAGGTAGACCCTCTACTAAACCAGTTGTCGCTAAGACCGAAGGGTAGACTCATAACTTAATTACATGACTGCCTAAAGCCGATATAATATTACTAACCTTAAACGTAAAGCCTTGTCGTGTTCCAGTTCACCGTCGGAGTCTGAGTCGCTTCGGCGGCTCTTCTTATTACAGCTGTGAGATCTGGCCACTTTTTCCAGTCCTGTACGAGTAAGGTGATCTTATCTACGTCGTTGTTTGAATGGATTTGTGGATGGTCGTCAAGTGCGAGATCTCGGTTGAACAAAATTGGGTGGGTTGTTTTCGGTCTTCCTCTGAATCTATTGCTACATTTGATGAAATATACTCGCATTGCTTCATTGGCAGGGATTTCTCTATCTCTTTGCAGAATGTGACTGAAGAAGTTCCATCGAACTTTCAATATTTACAGTGAAAGAGTCTTTTCCTGGCATTTGTTGTATAGCGATCTATTTGTGATTTTGACTGAGAATCGTATATTTGTCATCTTTCTTAATTGCTTTCGGCTTCTTCTTCTTCTTCTTCTTCTTCTTCATAAAAGCTGACAGACTCAGTCAACTGAGTATTATTGTCAACGCGCCAT
>JBCJKE010184450.1:0-10266 GCA_039654525.1 Melibe bucephala
AAACAAAAAAAAAACCAACTAAAAAAAACCCCACCGAAATACCAAAATATGAACAAGAAAACCAAAACCAGTAAAACAAAAGAGCCCCCAGAAAAGTACAAAATCTATGTTTTCGTTAATTTTTTTTTTTCCACAGAAATAAGTAGGTTACATTTGTACCGTTTGGACTTCTCAAGCAACCGCATCGAGAAAATTCCCACAGTCTTTCGTAAAATGGAAACATTACAACAGTTGATACATGATAACAACCCATTGTCATCACCCCCTGCTTACGTAAGTTAACAAGTGAACAAAACAAACACTCCCAATACTCCTTACTTCTCGACTGAAAACGGAAAAAAAAAAAAAAATCAGCCAAGAAAAAAAGGTGGCTAAAAAATCCAGCATAAATAATCTGTCTTATTCCCCAAAAGTACAACCATAACAAACTGCGATTTATTATTGGTAGGCCTCTAAGGTTCAGTCTTGTTTTATTTAAAGTAAATAAGCTACAACCATCGTTAGACCCAGAATATATTTTTAGACATGGAAAATGTAAAAATTAACATCTTCATGCATACATTCATGTTTAGACAATGTGCATATATGTGCAATCGTGCACTCATTTTAAAAATCATTAAATTATGAGACTTAGATATTATCATGTAACTATTTCTTTATATTTAAAATACAATAGCCTTTTTTTAGACCCTTGATATTCCATTTGTTATATGGGCAGGGCTTTTGGTTGGCTTAACCTTAGATAATAATATTTTGGTAAAAACTAGCCTAGATTCAGAATTCAGAATTCAGAAGCATAGTCTTCACTGTACATGTTGTGTTTATGTTGTGGACAATGGCAACAAGTTTTAAATTCAAAGAGGCAAAAAAAAAAAAGAAAAGAAAAACAAATCCAACAAAAAACAAAAAAACCCAAACAAAACGAAACGAAAAAACAAAGCAAAAAAGAAAACATGGAAAAAAAGAGTTGGTTCATATAAAATTAAGTAAAAAAAAAAAAAAAAAAGCCTCAAACATTCCAAACTCTTTTGTAAGGAAAAAGGAAGAGTGAGAGAAATTCTTTGTTTTTGTTTTGTTTTGTTTATTGGTTTTTTTTGTAAGAGATTTATTTATGCATTAAAATAGCGAAACAAAACTGATTCTTTCTTTCCACTAGGTATGCACCAAAGGAAAACAGCACATCATGAAATACCTTCAAATTGAAGCTATAAAGGAGGACAGGAAGCGGGGCATTATGGTCAATAATGATTCAGATATCAAAAGATATGTCCGGAAATCTTTGCCCCCACAGCAGTAAGCATAGTTTGGTTTTTTTTTTTACTTTCTCTGTATAGTCAATTTTTTTCTCCAAGCATATGGCCTTTGAATCTTAACTGTAATAACTGTAATGATTAATTAATAATAATTCTTTTATTGCCTTTCTGAGTAACATGCTTTTAAAAATCTTGACATTGATAAGCAAATGACTTGCTACCAAGGTTTATGAATTGGATAGCTGCATTGTGTTTAAAAATTCTTTCTCATCATCATTGTTCATTATGGGCCCAGTGAAAAATACCGGGTTATAAGGTGAAGGTCTGGTCTGAGGGTGGGTTACTAGAGGGGTGTTTTAAATAGAAGAAAAAACTGTTTCATGGTACAGGGGGTTATTAAGCGAAGTGGGCTTTAAGGCGGCAGGTTATTAGACGGTGACTACTGCATATATGTATTTTTTGTTTGTTTTTTTTATTTCTGTTTTTATTTGTAATAATAATTTGTCAGCTGTCTTTATTATTTGTTGTGAACCAACATGCTCTTAAAATGGTTTTGTTTTTTGAGCAACATAAATGTTTTCCTTTTATATTCCAAGTGACCTTTTTTTTTTTGTTTAAAGATACACGCATCATGAAAAGATGTTTGTTTGTTTTTTTTCTTCTGCTTTGTTTTAGATCCTCTGAAGATTTCCGCAACATGCTTGGAGCACCTGAATCCAAATGGAAACGGCACACAGTACTTAGTAATGACTCCGGTTACAGCACAGGTGATGGTGAAAAGAATGGCTGGACTAGCGGAGAGGTAAACTTTTGTTTCAATGTGGAAAGGTTTCATCCTTTGTTTTCTTTCGTCTTCCCATCTCTTCATATCTGTTTCATTATCATTTGCCCATTCACTTATCATTGTTCCGAACCATATATGTAGGTGTTGTTTTTTTTCCCCCCTCATGTTAGCTGTTTAGTTTTTTTTTTTTTTTTTTTTCTTTCTTTTAATTGAAATTTAAAATTTGGTATGATGATAGCTTTAGGTGTTGTGAACTTTCCTGTGACATTGTTGTCTAAAATCTAGCTGTATGAATGATGAAGCGAGAAAAAAATGTACTACAATTTGGTCATGCTGGTTTTCCGTATCTCGTGGTACCACTTTGGTTGATAACCAACTGCATTTAATTGCTTTTATTCAAATGCTATTCTAAGGGCATCAATAAAAAAACCCAACAACAACCTCTGCACCCAAATAAAACAAAAACAAAACAAAACAGAACAAAAAAAAAAAAATTAAAAAAGCCCAAAACCAAAAACCGAAAAACAACTGAAAAAAAAAAAAAAAAGGAAAAGGAAAAAAAAAAAACAAAAAAAAAAAAAAAAAACAAGAAAAAAAAAAGAAAAAAAAAAACAAGAAAAGAAAAAAAAAAACGAAACAAAAAACAACAACAAACAAAACACAACAAAAACCCCTTAAAAATCCAACTCCAACCAAAGATAAGTAGAATAAAAAACCAAGCAACCCACAACAAACTCCCCCTTTCCAACCACCGCCATCCCACTGAACCAAGCTAACGCAGAAGCGTTTGTGATGGAGGTGAGAGGGCAGGGGCTGGGTTTTCTAAATTTATTTTTCTGTTTGTTTTTGTTTTTTTTGGTTCTTTTTTCTTTCTGTTTTTTTTGCTTTTTTGTTTTGTTTCAAATAGCTTAAGAGGCAATTTTTACTACATAGTCATTGCACACCCATTTCGATATACCACTACATAGCATATACTCAGGCAATACAAGCTGTTCTTACTATCATTTTTATTATTATTATTTTAATTATTTAAGAAATATATTTACTTTTATTGTTATGACTGTTAACATGATATTGGTCTGTTTGCTTCGCATGTTTCTTGAGTTCTTTGAGTTCTCTCTTAGCTACACTGCCAAACACACACACATAAACACACATACACACACACACACTCACGCGCGCGCACGCGCGCACACACACACACACACACACACACACACACACAGAACTGTGTCCTATCATTGTTAAATTTAGCAGAATTACCATAGAAGAGTAGTAAAACTTTACAAGCTTCTTTAAGTGAAGGCATCTTGTTTCAACGACTTTTAATGTATTTTTCAATGGAATTGTTGAGATTCTAAATGCTAACTAAAAGGAGAAACCACAATTGAACCATCTTTGATCAACACCCCCCCCCCAGCCCCCAAACAATGAAATAAAGTAAGTTTCCAATTTAAAAAGGATTTATCCAGTCTTGTCAAGGGGCATGCGTTGCGGCTAACAGAGACTATCAGAGACAAGTTTTATGTTAAATTGATTCTTAAATAAATCATAAAATAACTAAACATAAATCCAAACGTATGATTCAATTTCTCAAATTGACCCAAATGTCGTAGTTGATTTGAGTTTATGCCTGCTTCAGATCAGAAATCAATATTTTCGGTGTTTCAATTGCCACTTTTGAGAAATCTGGTCTTTTTTTAGGTTTTTAATTGTGAAAATAGGTTAACAGTAAGTGTTAGATTTAAAATCAACAAATCATTTCCTTTCCATTTCACCTGTAACTGTAAGTGTTGGATTCAAAATCAACAAACCATCCTTTCCATTTCATCCTCAGTTTTGGTTTTATATATAAAATTATAGTGTACTGCTTTTATGTCATCTTCATTTTCTTCTTTTGCCCCTTTTTCCCCTACCCCCCCGTTTTTGTGAACATTTTTTCCCACCTTCCTGTTTTGCACTGCTTCGGATGAAAATCCTGCTGCCTCGGACAATGTTAATTCTTCAATTTCAAATGAACTAAAAAAAAATAAATCAAAACAAAACAACAAAATTATGATTATTCATACCCCTCACCCTACCCCCCCTTCCCAAAACAAAACAAACAACAAATTAATGAACCAAACAATCAAACTGGCAATTGCATGCTTCTGGAATCCTGAATTGCGAATATGGCATTGTGCATATTTTTGTACTAACATTGATAAAACCTGGCATCCTTCTATCTCTGACTTGCCACCTGAACGTTCTCTCTGGCATCATCGATTTCACATGGTTAGAATCTAATTCCTGATCCGAACTCGGATGCCATGGTAAGAAGATCTTATGGCAGCAATGGACATTTCTCGTACCAGAACCCATCGACTCAAAACGGCCAGTACTCTTATCCATACCAGTACCAGCACCACAGACAAAATAGCAACAATAGCACAGACAGCCTCCCTCCCAGTCACCAACCCCCACCGCTTGTTAAGCTCCGAGATACATCACATCGGCACCAGTCTTCTTCTTCGTCATCATCCACGTTGTCACCGGGGCCCAATGATTATGGGAACAGCCTCTCGCCCACTAGCCCACCTGCAAGAACATCCCCGTATCCCCAGCCAGTATATTCAAATTCCAGCCACCCCCAAATTAAGCAAAACCCGCCCAAAGCTCAGCCTATCCAACATTATCAGTCACCGCCCCCATCTGACCCTTCCCCTCAGCCGGCTGGGCACCACCTTCACGTAAACCGACACCACACTAGCCCCAGCCCAACGGTAGAACCCTCGGCCATGAACTCAAGAGCCCTGTCAGCGTCACCGAGTCTTGTGTATCACACAGACATCACGCCGGCCACGCTCACTCAAGGTCAGTGGGCTAGAAGCAGCGGCCGGAATATGACAGAGAATGCCTCTCCGTCATCGGGCAGTCACTCGCGCCAGCACAGCAACAACAGCCTTGTGGACTATTCTAAACTGCGATCAAACTCGCCGTCGCTGTCAGCACAGTATTACTTTGACCAGGGTAACCGAGACCACCCCGATCAGGCTAATGTGAATCCACCAAAGCAGCCCACAGGGTCCGTCTACTCGACTCATCCAGTTTCCCAGGCAGCACCCCAGTGGCAGCGGGACTCGAAGGCCCAGTTGTTGAAGGCTCCATCACCATCTTCGTCGGAGCTCACCGTTTCCCCGCCCCTTCCGCCACACGTCCCCATAAACCAGTCTGAAGGAATACGCGCCCCTCTGTACCAGATGGATGAGGATCTGGAGTTAAGGGACAACCTGCCGGTGGTAATGACGGGGAATATGGAAGATGAATTCACCAGGGTCAGTGTCTTTTCTTCTCTTTTTTCCCTTAATTTAATTTTTTTTATTTTTTCATCTGTTAAGGCTTCAGACCTCTCTTTTTTCTCTCATCTGTGGTTTGAAGCAACAAATTTGATTCAACTGTTGAGGTGTTCTTTCTTTCTTAGTTGTTATCACATTAAGCATTTTTTTTTTTTTATAATTACGGTGACATTTCTATCACACCTAGTCTTTCCTATCCCCAGAGTGTTTATATTTTGCTTGCTTTAATTGCCCTTTCATATTTGATTGACAATTGTAACTAAAAAATGGAAAAGAAAAATAAATTTAGAAAGCATTCATCTTGAAACATTGTGAAGACCACATTAAGTGCTATTAATTCTTTTTAAAATTTTTTAAATTAATTAATTAATTTTTTTTATTTTACTACTCTAAAACAATCCATTTTTGAGCCATTATTTCCCTGTTATAAGATAATGTTAACACACACAAAAAAAAAGGAAGATCCATAGAGAATGAAGTAACAGGCTCTATAGTATTTTTTTTAATGCCAGCGTAATTGATTTCAGTGGAATTTTCATCAGTGTAATTTTTCTCTCTTTTGCTCGAATTTTTTTTGTTGAGTTTTCTTCTTTTTTTTTTTTTAAATTCATTTTTAGTCACACATCTTTATAAATGACTTATTCTATATTTTTCTATAAAATTATTCAATATAAGAATTTCAATTTTTGTTCTTGTTTTCTTCTTTGTATTTTGGATTTGAGCAATGATTTCCATTTTTCCTTTGCCTTTCATAAAAGATTACATTAAATCTCAAGACATAAATGCATTTGTTTTATTTCATTTATGGGGATATTTTTGTTGTGACTCTAGGTTTAAAAAAGCAAAATTAAGATAAAGCTCTTTCTCTTTATTCAACAAGACACTTTTGCTACATTGAATTGTTGTTGCGTTGACCTGTTCCTCGCCAGTGCAATCAGACAATTATAAGAGTGCTTGATTGAGTTGTTTTCACTTTTTTCTCGTTGGGCTGCCTTGGCACTGTTTCTTTCTAGTATAACCTGCTTGCATCAATGTTGTAATATTTATATCATCTATATATATCTTATTATGTTAAGAATTTCTTCTTATGTGCATTATGAACGTTGTCACACAACTTTGGTCAGTCTGAATCTGATTTCTGTGGATGCCATTATCGATTTTTTTTGTTTTTGTTTTTTTTTTGTTTTGTTTTGTTTTTCAAAAATACTCCTTTTTATTTTTATTTGCATATTATTTCATAGTTTGTCTTTCACTTGTTACAGTTTGGCTTGAGGAATGTTTATTAAGGAATGTTGGAAATATTTGTCTTGTTTTGTGATGGTTGTTATTATTATTATTATTAGTATTATTATTATTATTAATGTTATTATTAGTGTTATTATTATTATTATTATTATTATTATTATTATTATTATTATTATTATTATTATTATTAATATCATCGTCGTCATCATCATCATCATCACCATCATCATCATCATCATTATTATTATATTATTATTATTATTGTTATTATTGATATTTATTATTATTATTGTTATTGTTATTATTATCATCATCATCATTATTATTATTATTATTATTATTATTATTATTATTATTATTATTGTTGTTATATTATTAGTATTATTGTCATCATTGTCATTATTATTATTTTTAAAATAAAAATGTTTCTCTTTATGCTATTTGCCTTTTTTGCATTATATTGTTAAAATGGGTTCTAGCCTATTGTTAGCAATTGAATAATTTGTATTGGTTCTTTTCCTTTTGACTTAATAATAATAATTGCCAGAAAAAAAACAGAAAGATATGTTTCATTTCTTTTCCTTGTTTTTCGTTTGAAGTTGCAATTGATCTTGTATCTTGGAAAATTATTTTGGACATCTCTTTTTTGCTAATGTATTTTTGTTAACACAAGATACTATTTGATAATTCTTTTGCAATTCTTCTTTTCTACTTGTCCTTTATGTGGACTTTCTATGGATTTGTGACACAATTTCAAGAAGTCTTTGGGAGTTTTTGTAGTTTTTAACTGCATCTTTCAAGCAAACCTCTATCATCCTTGCCTTTTGTTTCATCAGTTTCCTTTTTTATAGTAAAGAGAGTTTGTTTTACTTTTGAAACATGAAAAAGATTTAAAAGTAAAGTTTTGCCTATTGATACTGATTAAAAAAAAAATTCTCACATTTTCCCATCATTTATTTGTTTTTGCATGCTGCATATTTGATGCAACAGGAGCTGAGAAGACAGAAAACAGATTATGAGAGACGGAAAAAACAGGCTGAAGAAATATGGCTCAAACAGCAGTTGGAGGATGAGGAGCGAGAGAAGGAGGAACGTAGACAGGCCTCCATCAAACTGCTAGAGGAGCAGAAATTGCAAGAGGAGCTAAGGCGGCAAGAAGAGGTCAGAAAATTAGAGGAGATGAAAAAACAGAAAATGGAGGAGCAGAGACTTTTGGAGGAGAGGAGGAGAGAAGAAGAGGAAGCCAGGAGGAGAGAGGAAGAACTCAAGCGCCTACAAGAGTCTGCCCTCATCCAGTGAGTATCAAATGGAAAATTACTCACTTTATCACTTCACTCCACCCCTCCCCCCCTCCCCCCCTCCCTTTTTTTTTTTTAAAGTATTCATGGTAACATAGTGCAGCACACATTCAAACACAGGTTTGTGGAATTCATGGTTTACTCGAATAAACTATGTTGTCCCATATTTTTTTTTTTTTTTTGCACGCAAAAGTCCAACCTGCGAACATATATCTTAAACTCTCTGCCTGCTGCTCTAGTGGTGCAGGCAATTTTATTCCCATGTGCAAAGCCCATTAGCCAATGGCTGAAAATAACCCCTGCTATGATGATGATGTACACCTGTCTCAGTAGCCTGGAAAGCCCACTAGACAATGGCTAGATATAGTTCACGCTTTGCTGACTATGGTTGCGGTAGTACGTTATATGTTTAAAGGCCTAGTTGTAGCCCATTATTATAAGATCTACTGCTCCGTGCAGAGACACATTCATCCGTCTCAGTCTCATCCGACCTTGCTGCTTGCAATGCTTTACGTTTTGAATTGTCAATCTTCAAGACCGATAGATTGACAGGATATTGGCAGAGGAAAGAAGATGAACTGTTTTCACTCTAGAAACAAGAAGATAGATATAAGGTTGTTTTCCTCGTCACCTAATACTTTAACCTGATGCCCGTATGACAGATTCCTCAAACCAATTCTGTTGCCCAAAGAAGTTTGTCGGATGTGTGCTGCACTAGACTGATTTTTCGTTGTCCAAAATGAATTTTCTACTCAGTGTAAAGTTATCAGTTATAAGAGACAGATATCAGGGGGTCTGAATCTGAATCTGAATCTGAATTTATACGTCACTGGCGTCCATGTGCTGGCATAGGTGTGACAATGTAACTGTAATTTATGTTATACTGATATAAATCTTGTACATGTTCTTTACTTGAAGGGAAGCTAAAGAGAGAGAACGAGAACGAGCTGCAGCAGAAGAGCTACGCAAGGCTACAGAACAGAAAGCTGCTGAGGATGCAAAGAAGAACAAAATATCCAAGTATGTTCCTTTCTTTGGTTTTTATAGCTTTTCAGACTCTGGATATGGATTTTGTTTTGTTTTGTTTTTTTTAGGTATGCATAATCTTTATAGTGGTTTGAGTCAGCTATGGTATTTTGTTTTGTGTCATATATAGTAGTGTTGAAAATAATAGTATATAGAAGCTCAAAATAACAAATCTGGAATGGGCATTAATAATTAGTGTATTTTATGATTTTTCATAAGGTTTTGGGAATTTTTTTGAAAACTGGAATTATAACATAAAGGTGTTGAACTAATGAATTGAATTTTTTGTTGAAATTTTTATTAATTTAATTAATTGAATTTTGTTTTGACTACATGGGGCCCTGCGGTTAAATATTAGTATTGCTTTCATTTTGCTTGACAACAGTATGCTACCAAGTCCTTCAAATTTAATTTGCTGTGAGGTTTTGAAAAATGAAATATTGATGAGAGTCTTAATTTTTCTTTACATCGATCTGCATCTTCTGAAAATTGTCTGTGAATCTTTCAGGCTTTTAAAAAAGGGTAATGATGATAATAATAATGAATAATAATAATAATAATAATGAAGTCTAGCTAGTTCATTTCCCAGCATTGTTTATGATTTTGTCTTCCTAAACCTGCAGTATCTCCTCAGCATTCTCATCTGTCTTCTTCTTTACTTACATAACTTAAAATGTACATATCAGTATAACGTTTTTCTGTCTTGCAGTTTTCCTATACTATAAGATGTATCGGTATTTTGTGAAACAAGGCTTGTTCAAAAAATAGAATATAAAAAATAATTTCCTTCCTTTAAAGAGTAATTAAGAGGGAGGATAACTTTGATTTGTTTGAAAGATGGGGGAAAAGAAAGAAGGAAAGGTTGGCGTGGGGATAAGCACATTGATGTGATGTAAATGTCCAAGGAATTGGGAATTTACTTTAATGCGATAAGAAATTTTTACATAAAGTTGGTGTTTGCTTTGCCTCTCTTGATTGTTTCACCTCCCCAGTATCACCTTTAAGTTGAGTGCTGTCTCCTTGCTGGTTTATGTCTAGTTTCCTTTTCATTTTCTTCTTGGCCTAGCTGAATTTTCAAATGCAGTGACTGATATGTGCATGAAATGCTTGCAGCATTTTTACCAAGCCTGTTTTATGCAAGTAGCATGAATGGCTGCTCATACATTTGTTTTTTTTTTAAATTTTCTGTTACGATATGAGTTGAATGATTCTTGATGGAGGATTGTTTGGTGTTTTATAATGTAGAATTATTGTTTGAAGAAGGGTAAAAGAAAATTATGGTAATCTCATGAGATAGGTAAACTGTAATGGTATAGGCATATATA
>JBCJKE010184561.1:0-10265 GCA_039654525.1 Melibe bucephala
TATATATGACCACTGACTTTGGTGTAGGCATTAAAGGCCCTATTCATGGATGACATACATACATACATACATACATACATACACACAAATATATATACGTACATATATATGTACGCACATACATACATGCATATATACATACATACATACATACATACACATATACACATGTAAATTGTATATTGACTTACTCACTTTCTTTACTTTACTTTCAGGCTCTGTCCATCCATCGTTGAATGTAGTCCTTCGCCGATGATCTCTAATATTCTCTGTCTTCTGCTTTCGTCATCCATTGTTCGATTTGTATCTTTACGATGTCAGCTTTCCATCTTCTCTGTGGTCTACCTCTTGCCCTTCTACCTTCTTTTGGTTTCCATTCTGTGCACTTTTTACTCCATCTGTTGTCATCTCGTCTTGCTACATGTCCTGTCCAGGTCCATTTTTTTAACATGCTTGCTATAATCTCTATAATTTTTGTTATATGTCTGGCATGGTATCTTATTGCTAATCTTAAAATTCATCATTTTTCCTTCCATGGCCCTTTGCGTCGTTCTTAATTTTTTGAGTGTCTTCTTTTTGATGAACCATGTCTGACATCCGTATGTTAGAGTTAGTAGTATGCATTGATCGAATATTCGTTTCTTTAATGTAGATGGTATTTGTTGATCCTGTAGTATTTCTTTATATTTCTAGAAGCAATTCCATCCCTCTCTTAACCTTGCTATTATTTCTTGTTTTGTTGTGTCTTTCAAATATGTTGTCTGGCCTAGATATTTGTACTGTTGAACATTGTTGAACATTAAGACATCACACTCTATCCTTATATATTCATAAGTTTTTATAGTTGGTCATGTCTTTGGGTTTTCCACTGTGTATTTTTAAACCTACTTTTTGATTTCTTCATTTATGCTCTTCAGTTGTTCTTCCATTTGTTTTGCGTTTTCTGTGAATAGCGCAACGTCATCAGTAAATCTTAGGTTAGTCATTTCTCCTCCTTCTATGGGTATGCCATTCTTTAAATTGGCTTTTGTAATATTTCTTCGACTGCTGCATTGAATATTTTGGGGGGATATACGATCTTCTTGTCTCATCCCTCTTTTTATTTGGATTTCAACCGATGTTTGCCCATCTAAATGTATTCTTGCTGTGGCTTTCCCAGAGAGCATCGAAAATGGCAAAATACTCATTGAGTCAAAAGCATAGAGGGCGGTTAAATTCATTAGTCCTTTCAATTATATGATTCATTGCCTGGAGGTGGTCAGTGGTGGAAAATCCTTTTCTGAATCCCGTCTGTTCTTTTAGCTGGTTTTCACCTAGAATGTGTTCCATCCTGTTTTGTAGTAAACTAGTAAATATTTTATAACGGTGGGATAGGAGGCTTACGGGTCTGTTGTTTTTTTTATATCTTTAGTATCTCCTTTTTGTACAGGATGGTCATTTTTGCTTAATCTAAGAATCAGGTATAGTTTTAGTAATTAATATTCCATTGAATGTTTTGGTGAGATATTCGAACACACATTTTCCTCCTATTTTTAAAATGTCGCTTATTATTTCGTCGACACCTGGTGCTTTATTTCTCCTCATACTGCTGATTTTTATCTCTTCTTTTCTAAATAGAGGTATCACTTCTTGGTATGTTTTACTGTCCATATCATTGTTGGGAGTGGAGTGATTTTGATCAGATCTATAAAAGTCTGTGTAGAAATCAGAACACATTTTTTGAATTACTTCCCTATCTCTTATTGACCTCTTCCTTTTCATTCAACATGCTTGATATTTTTCTTTTGCTTCCAGTTTTATGTATTTCTTTTGGCCCTTTGCCACTTTCTAAAATTGTCTGGACAAGCTCTTTCTTCTTTCCCCTTGCTATAATTCTCCGTTTCTTTTTCACTGCTTCGTTAAGCTCTGAGTATTCTCTTCTCTTCTTGTTGTGTTTGCTTCTCTTTTTGCCATATCTCTTTTCTTCTCTAATCTAGCTCGTCTATTGCTTTATCTTCTTGGCCTTTATGTTCCTCTCTGTTATTTTATGGATATTGTATATTATCCATCTCATCCTTCAGGATCTTGTTGAGGACAATTGACTTCTTACGTGACTTAAATCCGTACGCTAGCATAGTCATCCGACATTGCAGCCTCGGCAGCTCTCCGTATTTCTCTGCAGAAGACTCCCCCTTCCTGTCTATATTAATTACAATTTGTCTAATGGTCTTGAGATCTTCATAAGATGACAGCTTTATATTTTCATTCGGCATTCTTTTGAGATCTTTATAAAGTGCTATAGGCAGTGTGGTGACTGGACGTCCTACGTATTATTGTTTTGGCCCCGTATGAGTTAAATAAATGTTCATGGATTTGTTGGATGGAATTTCTGGGTCACGCGTCAAGACAGGGCCAAATAGTCTCCATCGTGCTTCTAAGATTAGGAGAGAAATTGGTTTTTCATTACATTTTTATAGTGCCTTGTTTCTAATCTTTGTTGGATATTTCATTCTTAGGACCATTTTCATTTGCAAGCCGTGGAAAATGTCCAGGTCATCTTCATCTACTTTCGTTAATCCCCGCGTTGCACTGTTATACAGAAGAAAAGATTTTACTAATGTATTGTACAACTTCAGTCGCGTTTTTCGCTTCACTTTGTCTTTTCTTATTCAAACATTTATTATAAAATTGTAGAGAGCTACTTTGGAAAGCTGTTTCCTGTTTTCAACATCCTCTCTGTCACACCGAGCAGTGAGCTTAGTTTCCTAGCCTTTTTCCAGGCATCATTTTGACGTGATATTGTTAATTTTGTTTCATCTATATTTACTAATAAGTTGTACATCTTGAATGGTGTCTACATCGACGGATATACTGCTAAAGAAGTCTATGTCATCTACATATATTATTTATCATATGTTATTTCGTGTGGGATTGTTGCTTCTATTTTGTGCCTGGGACATTGTATATATTTATGTTATTTTATTTGTACGTGTAACGAAAATGATCTTATTCAATAGTGGTATTAAGAAGACTGTCATCTGCAGTTAGAACGGTTGGCCAGTGCCTCAATTTTTGCTTCCACCGATAAAAGTGGTTGCTTCTGTTTAAACATGTATAAGGTTGACATGTATAGAGAGTAGTTAATTAAGGATTTCAAATAATCCCCGCCAACCTTTAAGGGCACACGTAATATACTACAATATTTCCTCATTCAATTTAACAACGATCGTCGTGCTTCAATTTTTTTCCAGGAGCGTCCAGGATTCTGACAAAGCGCTAGCCTTGGGCTTAACCACGTTCTTATCCTCAGGTTTAGGTATGTAGTGTGGTATTTTTAAAAGGACTCTGTGCACATTCTTAAACAAATAATAATAATAATCATGATACTCATAATTATATTAATGATAATAGCCATAATGATGTAGATGATGATGATGATGTTGGTGGTTATGATGATCATGATGATGAAGAAGACGATGAGGATGATGATAATGATGATGATGATGGTGCTGGTGGTGGTGGTGATGATGCTGATGACGATGTAATAATAACAACAATGATGATGACAATAATAATAATAACAATGATTATAATAATAATGATAATAATAATAATAATAATAATAATAATAATGATGATGATAATAATTATATAATAATATAATAATAATAATAAACAATAGTTATATAAAGTGATATAAAAAGGAGAAGAAGAAGAATAATGATGATGGTGATGATGATCATCATCATGATGCTCAAGATGGCGATGAATTAATTATAAGGATACATTAATATTCTAATAATATATTTGAGGCTAATAAAATAATACTAATAATAACAGTAACAATAAAATAGTAAGAATGATAATAATATTAATAGTATAATAATAATAATAATAATAAAAGTAATAATATCTATTATTATTATTTTATTATTATTATTATTATTATTATTATTATTATTATTGTCGTTGTTATTATTATTAGATTATAACATTAATCATTACAATCTCAGTAGTTCTATAACTATTAAATGCGTATATAAATAAATAAATAGTTTAAGAAATAAATCAATAACTACGTAATTATATAAATAAATAATACGCCACTTGTGACTACAAAAATCATCGCCTGTTTCTCGTCTACTGTCAGGCTGGGGCCTGGGACCCCTTCTCTTTGGGGCAATGATTGACGGCGTCTGTGATATCTGGGACGTCAGCTGTGGCGTTACAGGTCGATGTTTGCTGTATGACAACGATCTTCTTCGCGTGCGTCTTCATACGTACGTCGTTTTGGGCTATGGCGGTGCATGCGGATGTTTACTACTTGCCTTGATATATGCCAAGCGCACTGGAGCCCTGGATGAGAAGCAACCGGAAGTGGACACCGCCCATGCGCAGAGCAAAGTCGAGGAGGCGACAACAGAGTGTCGGAGTAAGACGGATGAGAACACGAAGGATGAGAATGGAAGCGTACATAACTGTTGAGATGATGGATAGGTCAAGGCCATTACGTAAAAAAGAAGTGTATACCATCTAGGTGGGGATAATGCAAAGATAATGGAGAAGAACATACATTTATGCTTACATACATACATACATACATACATACAAATATACATACACATACATTCATACATACATACATAAATACATACATACATACATACATACAAATATACAAATATACATACACATACATTCATACATACATACATAGATACATACACACATACATGCATACATTCATACATACATACAAACATACATACACACATACACACACTACATATACACACATACATGCATACATGCACACATACATACATAGATACATACATACAAACATACATACATACACACATACACACACTACATACACACATACATACATACATATATACATACATAAATACATACATGCATACATAAACACGCATACATATGCACATACATACATACTTACATAATTGCATTCATACATACATACATACATACATATACACATGCATACATACATACATACATATATACGTACTTACATACATGCATACATACATACATATATGTATACATACATTCATAAATACTTATATACATACATATGTACATACATACATACCTGCATACACAAATACATATACATAAATACATAGATACATATGTGCATACATACATACATACACACTATATGCATACATACATACATTTATCGGAATAAACCCTGTCGGATGTTCATAAAATAATAATGATATGGGTAATTAGTAATCCATTTACATCGTGCTCTTGCCTTTACTGCACGTATGGGCGTCCAAAATTTAATGGGGGTATCCTCATTTTGGGGGAAACTTAATTTTGTGGTGTACGCATGCCGCTCTGCTGCAAGTTGTATTGAGTATAGGCCGTCGTGGGAGATATCCCAGGGCATGTAAATCTCTAATGTGAAAGCTAGTATATTTAAATTGCTTTTGGCATTCTGTTTTGGGGTTGTGAATCATGTATCATGTGGTCTTGTTTTTGACATTCTGTTTTGGGTTTGTGAATCATGTATCCTGTGGTCTTGTTTTTGGCATTCTGTTTTGGGGTTGTGAATCATGTATTCTGTGGTCTTGTTTTTGACATTGTGTTTTGGGTTTGTGAATCATGTATCCTGTGGTCTTGTTTTTGACATTGTGTTTTGGTGTTGTGAATCATGTATCGTGCGGTCTTATCAACAGCCTTCCTTCAGCATCTCCACCATCCCTTCCTCCTCCTCCCTCTCCTTCTCCTCCTCCTCCTCCTCCTCCTCCTCCTCCTTCTTCTTCTTCTTTTACTTTCTCTTCTAATTTTTCTTCTTTTTTTTTCTTTTTCATAAAGAAACTGACACATTCAGTCAAATGAGTATTAACTAGGCTATTAGTATTTACATGTTAATAATGTATATTAACGTTTCTGTTTGATAATCTTCCGTATCTTCACTGTATTTTATACTATGCTAGATTTCCCACATAATGTAATGTAAAAGTACTAGGGACGTATGAAGACAGTTGACCATGTAGACCTGAAGATCGTAATGTAAGTGTAAGAGAACCATGTCTAGGATGGTTATTTTTTAATTCTGATTTCTTCAAGTGGTGATGCTGCTAGGGCAATAATAACTTTGAAAAGAATTGTTACCTTATTTTGTAGCACTTTGGTCTTTGAGCTGATTCGATTTAATTTAGCGCCACAAAGACAGGGTCAGGGTTCAATGTTGGTAGCTATATGTTATACATTAAAGCTAGTATCTCAACGCGGCAGAGCTACCTTAACGGCATTCGTGAGCAAAGCAAATTAACGAAATTTGCAGCACCGTGCATAGTCTCATTGTTGTTTTTCCACTGTCACTTTGTGAGTTGTTTTCATAACACTATTGCTTCTGGGTGTAACTGGTCTAAGGCTGGTCCAGGATATATGTTCATTGAATTGACTTCGATTGAGTATATCACTATAAGTTCATTTTCATGATGACATTGTTGTTGCTATTGTTGTTGATGATAACGTGGTTGATGATGACGACGATGATGATGATGATGATGATGATGCTGATGATGCTGATGATGAGGATGATGATGATGATGATGATGATGCTGATGATGATGATGATGCTGCTGCTGCTGCTGCTGCTGATGATGATGATGATGAGGATGATGATGATGATGATGCTGATGATGAGGATGATGATGATGATGATGATGATGATAATGATGATGATGATGATGCTGATGATGAGGATGAGGATGATGATGATATATGCTGCTGATGATGATGATGCTGATGATGAGGATGCTGCTGCTGCTGCTGCTGCTGATGATGATGATGATGATGTTGATGATGATGATGCTGGTTATGGTGATGATGATGATGATGATGATGATGATGATGATGATGACGATGACGATGACGCCGACAACGAAGACGACGACGACGCTGATAACGATGAAAACGGTGATGACGATGATGGTGACAATTATAATCATAACAGTGCACCCTCAACATAACCCGCAATGCAACGAAAATCATAATTATATACATATGATTCAAACATGATGGCAGCATAGTCATAGACGAACTATACATGGAAACAGAATGAAGAAAGCAGACGACCAACTACCCACATACGAGCCTATTCCTCTCCATAATCATCTCCATAATATCTCATTTAAAGAGCAACATCATAATTTCCACCAGTAATATTTTCTACAAAAAGCCAATAAAAAAACATAACCCGTACATAACAATCACGTCCTCTATACAATGTAAAAATTAAATACGAATAGCAAAAATATACTGTCATTGTTATAGCTATTGTGCAGAGTCCATCATTGCACTTTCTATGTGCTGGTCCTTGATTAGCGCTTTTCATTTTTGTTGTGCAATCAGCATAATTGTGAAGGGGCTTGAGATGTTGATTTCTTCAGTATTATTCAAGTATCCGTCGTCACCCATCCCTTAACGAAAGCAGGCAATATAACTTGCCTTCACTCTCACTAAAAGACACTTGACTGAAACTAATGCCGAATTTAAAGCTTGGAATATTTGCGCATTCGAAACTTACCTTGGCGTTTCTTTCAAGAGGCATCTGTTTTGCGCAAGTATTTCCATGTCTGGAGTTCGTTTATTTATGTTAAGCTTTTGGCATGTCGTACTGATGTTAATATGCATTTGAGATATTATGTTTTGTTTTGTTTTGTATATGTTTTATGTTGTTGGGGATGTTACTGCTTTCCTTAGTCTTTGTTTGTTTGGGGTCTTGATTTTATCTTCTTTTTTGTTTTATTTTATTTTTCGTTGTTTTTTTATTTTGATTTTCAGGCGCTCTTCTTTTATTTTTTGTTTGTTTTTTTTTTGGGGGGGGAGGGGGGGCGAGGGGGGAAAGTTTTGTTTGTTTTGTTTCTTTTTTAGTTGGTTTTTTTATTTTGCTCACTTTGATGCTTTTCTCAGATCTCTTAAATCCTTTTTAAGTACTCTTGGTCATGAGGTGGGTCTTTTTCCATCATAGATTTTTTTAAAAGAAGGATTGCATCGCCTTTTGAGTAGGGTACGTATTCTTCCTTTCTTAAAATATCTCCTAGAAATGACCATCTTTGGATTTTGATCTTCTGACAGTCCTCTTCACTATCCTGAAGCCTGTTGCGACTAAATTCCCAAGGTTTTCTCTCGTTTTCACCGCATTTTATGAAATGTGTTTGGATAAAATACTGTGTCAGTGTTGTGTAATGCTGAGAATGTGTTATGGTTCTTAATGTCCATTC
Source organism: Melibe bucephala (assembly GCA_039654525.1). Classification (NCBI taxonomy): domain Eukaryota; kingdom Metazoa; phylum Mollusca; class Gastropoda; order Nudibranchia; family Dendronotidae; genus Melibe; species Melibe bucephala. The sequence goes on from JBCJKE010184561.1 coordinate 8,250, forward strand.
TTTCATATCTGTAATGGTCAAGTCTATCTCTACGTCATTTATTGGCCGCATCACGTTTTACAGTATCGGTCCTCGATGCAAGTTGGTTGCTTGTCCTTCTTCGCGCATGATATTTTTTCATTTTTGGTCCATTATCGTCTCTATACTTATGTCCATTCGTATAATTGTGTAACTGATCCTCTCAATGTTCATTCATCCATCTTTCTTTGGCTTTTTGACTTTTATTTATTTATTTTTTTGTATAGACATACGCTAGAATGAAGGCCTCCACTCTTTTCAAAGCAATTAATGGCCAAGCAGTATTACCACTGAAAAAATTCAAAATTTAAAATAATAATACAAGTTCTGGTGTTAAAACATTTACATTACCATCTCCAAGTGTATATAATCATGCGTATTCATACTTCCCTAGGGTCTTTATGGAAAAAACTAGCAATAAATGTAAAATACAGTAAATATACTGACGTTTTAAAACAGAAAATTAAATGTACACCATTAACATGTAAATACTATTCGCCTAGCTACTTTTCGGCTCGTTGACAAAAATAGTCAGTTGACTGAGTTTGCCAGCTTTTATTAAGAAGAGGAAGACGCTTCATGCATTTCAGAGTATCTGTCTGCTTAACATTAGTTCTATTCTTGATAATAATAATAATAATAATAATAATAATAATAATAATAATAATAATAATAATAATAATGATAAAAATAATAATAATAATGATGATAATGATAAATATAGTAATAATAATAAATTTTCCATACTGCTTTACTACATTGTGAAGACAAGCTCAAAGTGTCTAACATAGTGCATAAGAAACCGAATTTAAAACCACAATGGAGAGATAACTATTCATGACACTATATTAAAATACTCTGATAATTTCCCAGCAGTTGTTAAAAAGAAAATCATCCGTAGAATCAATGTGTCTGATATTTATAGGGAGAAAATTCTAAAAAGGGAACCTGAAAAGAAAATGATTTTCCGCTAACTGTGCGAAACGTTTGATCTTACCAAGGTGTGGTTATCAGTCTTTGAACGCAGAATTCTTGAAGGGACATTCATATCCAATAATTCATGAATGTATTCACGACTCTCAGACAGCATCATGGACGAAAAGCATTATTTCATTGCATGCGTTTCTCGACAGGTAACCACTATAATAAAGTATTTTATTTTATGCGTAAACTATGATTTATGATTTCCCCCCTATTCTTGGTATCCTGGCTTTTCTTCTGCAGTTTTTGCTACAGTTGATTTGAAGTCACCATTTTGTATTCGTTAATAATTTATCATCATAATAATATGATCGATCCTTAGCAGCTTTCATGTTAGCTTATAAAAAGATGTTCTCCCTTGTACTATTGCCACTGAAATGTGATCTGAAGGACGTGTCTTTACTTGTTAAACAATATTTCTGAAGTGGTCGTGTATTGATATGTAATATGTAGTCAATTCGATTTATCGTTTTGGCATATGGACTGATACATGTATTAAATTTGGACATTTTATTGCACTTTTTATAAGGGTAATTTGGTTGTAATATTCTTAGGGCTCATTGTGTTCAAAGCTCTTCTCGGCTGTTTCCTATAGAGAGCTGCGAGGTTCCCTACGACTCCATAAGTCGTTGTTCTTGTTGCTGTTAATTAGCGTTGATTTTGCCTGTGCATTGTATATATGGATCTTGATTTTCTTTTAATCCCATAATTTCTTTTAATCCAATTACTTATCCTTTTTCTGAGCACGATGGTCTTCGGCTTTCTAAACTTTATGTCTTTATTTGTTTCATTTACCAATAATAATTGCGCATGCAATCTATTTAAAAATAATAACTCTGAAGTTCCATGGAGGTCCGTCATCAAATTTTCGGTAGGAATTTAGGAATGCTTTCATTATGTCGATTTTCGGGGAAGTGTGGGAAGAGAGAGATAGAGAGGGAGACACAGAGAGAGAGAGAGAGAGAGAGAGAGAGAGAGAGGGGGAGAGAGAGAGAGAAAGAGAGAAAAAAAAAGAAC
>JBCJKE010184672.1:0-10264 GCA_039654525.1 Melibe bucephala
TATATACATCTTAATTTCGATTTACATATGGAATTCTGTTTTTAACCCTTTCAAATTTTCTGCAATGGTAAAGTAATTAACTCCCTTCCTTTCACAAAATCTAATAATGGCAACAGAAAAAGAAACAAACTTATAAAAAAATTTAAAAATTGAAATCGGAATATGCTCACCCCTCATGCTATTAGACAGCCATCCAGTCACGGCAATGGTAATGTGGAGCTGACTAGTCAAATTGTCCACCTTCAAGTTATTGCCGCACAACAAGGCTTCAAACTCAAACTCCTCAATAGCACCCACTCGTCTTTTCATCTTGTAGCCTGGTGTAAATTTTAATAGAAAGAGTGAAAGGAACAACAAGACACAGTTCAAGGCCTCCATTCAAAATAGAAAATAAACCAATAAATAATCTTATCTAAACTCTATTTCAGACAGACAAGTAACAATGGAAAATGACAACGAAAACAAAAAGAACAATTATAATTTATCTGAAACAATTAAAAAGCTAAGAACCCCCTCTACCCCTCTACCCCCCTTTTTTACACACACATATAGAAGAAATAGTCTTGGTCTTGTCTGCCCATTCAAAAACTATTTAATTTTTAAATTTTTTGTTATTCTTCTTATAATTTACTTTCTTCTTTAAAAGTAACAAAACTTTAAAGATTGACATCATGACTTCCGTACCGGTGAGACCAGCACCAGCCACTCCAAACAGGGAGCCAATCAGAGCCACGCCAGTTGCAGATCCCAAAACAGCCGCCCCCGTTCCACCGATAATAGCACCTGCACCCGCAGCCACCAGAGGAGCAGCGAGCCCACCAGTCAAACCTGGGAATGACAACGAAGATAAAAAAAAAAGTTAATTGATGAAAACGGTGGGTGTACAGGAGGACACAAGTCTTAGGCAGGCAAGGGGCTGAATTACACGACAAAGAATTAGATCTAAAACACTAGATCCAGACAATATAAATAGTAGGTCCCATAGAAAATATTTACAAGTACAGGGTGAAGAATTTGATAGTGAAAAATAAGAAACAAAAAATGTGTGGTTTCACTGAGACCTGAATTGGGTGTTAAGGTAGATAATTCAACTCTCCCTATCCAACTCAACTAAGGTAAGAGTGAGCAACAACTTGGGGACCAGAGTGCCACAGCTTGGGGTGACCGACGACCGCAAGACGTTGTTCATTGATGTTTCATTGTATTATATAATGAAATATGAACAAAGACCAATAAAACAAATAATAGTGACAGCAAAACAACTCAGTACATGTTCAGAAAATGAGTAACAATTAAGATGATAGTAAAAAAGGAACAACAATTACTTCTTCTTGTGGCTTATCCCGTTAGGGATCACCACAGCCGATCCTTCGTCTCCAACAAGTCCTGTTTATCGTATTATTGTCTCTCACATCAGTTGCCACCATATATTCCTTAATTCCAACCATATACCCTCTTTTTGGTCTTCCCCTTTTCCTCCCACCTGGTAGTGACATCTTCTGCATTCTCTTACCAGTGTACGTTTCCATCTCTACTCTGAATATGGACAAACCATCTCTATCTAGATTCTCTCGCTCTCACATTGTCTCCAAACCTGGTTATGTGTGCATTCTCTCTAATAATAATTAGAACAATAATTACAATGAATCTAAAATAATGTCAAAGCTAAGTAGAAGTAAAATAAAAAACCTGAGACAGCTGGAATCTAATGAAAAGGAAACTTTGCTATCGAGAGGTCTTGTCAGCCTTTTGACAGTCAATACCTGAATGCATTTATAAACTTGTAAGACAAAGAATTTCATCTAACACACTAGATGCAGACAATTTACATGGGCCCCATAGAAAATATTTACAAATTCAGAGGGAAGCATTTTATTATCACCATCTTGGTGGTAAGAATGCTATGCTTGCCTTGGTGAGACGATTCAGTGTCATTGTCCCGGGTTCAATTCTCAGTGGAACCACATTTTTCTTTCTCATTTTTCTATATTAAATTCTTCCTTTTGTCTTTGTACATTATTCTATGGGGCCTATTTAAATTGTCTGGATCCAGTGTGTCAGATCTAATTCTTTGTCTTATAATTCGGCCCCTTGCCTCATGTTTCTTAAGCTCACATATGTATTTGTGTGCAGTGTATTTTATGTATATAGATCATCATATGAAAAATTTCCATCCAGGTCATTAGGAGATCAAGGGCAACACACCTATTAAAGTGCCGCCACCGACCGTAGCCAGGCCAATCAAAGCGTAGCGTTTCAAGGTTCTCCGCTTTTCCTTGCGTCTTTTCTCCTCCTTCTCCTCACTGAAAATTAAAAGGGGAAAAAGAGATAAAAATGAAAATAATGAGGATGATGAGGATTATGACAATGTTGTGATTATTGATAATGTATTATATTGGATGAACAGAAAAAAAAAAGAACCCCCCCAAAAAAAACCCAAAAAAAAAAAACAACAAAACATGCCTAAATTTGGTAGCTAATCTCTCCAAACGTATTGTGATTTAAAATTCTTTTGACATAAAGATATAGGTTTAATCTATGAACAATATTTGCGATAAAATGAAAGAGGACTGCTCATTTTAGTTTTAGTGAAGCTGGTCAAATTATGATGAATTCAAAAGAAATCAAGCATTAAAAAAAACTCCATGATTTAAACATTCAAATGGGAAAAATCACTGCCTATATTATATAACACAATGTTGAACATGCTCTATTTACCATTTAATTCGCTAGGCTATTCAAAGGTGACAGATTGATCAAAAGCTAAGTCTAGGTATCAAAGAAACCAATGTGCTTTTTTACAGTAAGATAGATTTGTAGTGTTGCAAGTGACAAGTGGTATGGAATGTAAGATTGGCAGGATTTTGAGTAATATCTGTGTCTCCTTTTTCATTTCAATTATTCACAAAAAATGTGGATATGATATGTAAATCAGATTATAATTACACTGTGTGAAATGTACAAATTTGTCCAAGTTTTGAGATGGTTAAAACTAAAAAAATTGGAGCATTAATATGGTCAACCAACTTAATAAGTGCGCATTAATTTCAAAGACACACTTCACTTCACATGAACAATCGAGGAATATTCAAGGTGGTTCTTGATTCATTCTGATCTCTTCTTATTTTTATGCATGTCTGAATTCTTTTACTTTTAATTCTCGCTGTAACATTAACATACAAATTATGACGAAAGACGATATACATGTTCAACACATAGGATCTTCGGCATGTAATAAGGAATAAGTAACCTAGATGAATTATGTATATTTATCCATTCTAATACACACTAACATACAAATAGATCTAGTTATAGTATTTTTTTTTATGCCTATGACCTAATATTCAACAAAATAAATTTCCGTCAAGAAAAAAAAAAAGAATATTTGATTCCATTCGAGTCTATGTCTTTGCTTTCCTTTTTCACCATTGTTAAATGACTGAGCACAACATTTTATCAATGAAATCAACAATGCAAAAGAATTACTGAAAACTATTAAAGCACACCAGTCTATGGAAGGCAGCAAACATGTCTAATGCAGACAAGGGAGATCTACAATGACTGGAACTCAATGATCTAAATAAAATAAAATAAATGCTGAGATGAAACTTGAAACATGCAAGGAGAAAGGAAAAAAGCTACCCTTATTATCATTATCATCAGTCCTCCCCCCTCTCCCACCCCCCTTTTTTTTAGAGCATTAAAAAGACATTGAAAACATTTCAGACAAAAACTAGTAAGTGGCACCTCCCCCTACTCTAAAAACCATTATTCCATTTCTGCCCCAACCCTGGTTGGGCTTAAGAATAAAAATAGTAGTTGACTAAACCTCGACTTCACTTTTAAAAGCATCGCACACATTGGCCACTCTTCTTTATTACATGACAGCGAACGCAATCTCGAGACATAACCTATTAACATTAGTATCCATCATTCACCATAAACACTGTTAAATATCAATTAATAGAAGTGGGTATGTGAGAGGAGCTCTATTTAGTAGTAGCAATGAATTATACATCCCTCTCAAAGAAATTCAGACAAATTCTGTGAATTTCTTTGGGGAAATCTATAATGAATGTTAGGAGGAGTTTCTACAAGGATTTCTAGGAGATTCGAGGAGTGCTACAAGCCCTGACAGATTGTGGGAGAGGGAATGTTTGAAAGTCATATCCTGGCAAAGGTGAAAAAAATAAGTCAAAATAAAAAATATTTGCAGATGTTATGCTCAGGTATTGTGATCCCACTTTTGCGGAGCCCAAAATGTGCATTTCTTCTATACTCCGGAATGCCTTCCAGATACAGAATGCAACAGAAGCTTGGGTGACATGAAAAGTAATATAACTGTTTTAACTTATTTTAACTCTTCATTCAGCAAATAAAGAGTTCTGAGAGATGCTTTGTCATCCATTTTAAAGCAATAAGTATTTCAACTCTGTTTGAAGAAAGTAATCCACTATTGGAATTAATGAACACTTTTTTTGTAGAATGAGCATCTCAACTACTGAAGAGAGAATTGGTATCCTAAACCAAAGTAAAAAACAGAAGTATAGTGTTCAATATCCTCACTGCATACAGTAATACAAGACTGCAGATTTGATGCAATGTGCATAGTGTGGTCACAGTGGCTCAGCGGTAGTGCTTTGGACTTACAACTCAGGAGCTGTGGGTTCAAGCCCCGTTGAGAACAATGTGATTAAACTCTTGGGCAAGGTTTTTAACACAAATTGTCTATGTTTGTGGCGCTGCTCTTGCGGCTGATGCTCGCTTCTCAGTTAAAAACCAAAAGATAATTTCCCTTCGGGAATTAATTGAGTGCAATTTTTTTTTTTTTTTTTTATCTTGAGGTTCTCTGAATCATCAAGTGAAAAAGGGATGTTCTGCAAGTGCTAGAGTTTCCATACTTGAGCATGACATACTTTATAAAAATAAAAATGATTGACAAATTTACACCATCTCCAAATGGTTAAGATCTTACGGCTAAAGAAGACAAGATTGTGTAAAATATTTATAAAATGTTATAAAATAGGACTTTTTTTTCCCACAGTCAAGTAGACTGAGTAGACTTGTAATTTGACACACATCCAGCTGATCCTTTGAGTCTAAAACTTTTTGACTTCTAAAAGTAGTCATATCTATTAATTCTAGATTCGCAATTACACATTTTAAAAGTAGAGAAAGAAATGTATGTTTAATAAAGTCTTTCAAACATTAGGGTTTTCTTCCATTGAAGAATAATATTAAATTTTAATATTGTCCATCCTATGTCATTGACAATTAACACATTAACAAATTCTTTTTTTTTTTTTTTATTTTGTTTATTCAACCTCAGTTAAAAGAGTGAGTGAATTCTTTAAGTTACTACATAATTCCTTTCCAATTCTGATTTGCTTCAAGCAATGCGGCTTGTGCGTAAATGTGAGCACTGACTTTTTTTTTTGCTTAAAAAAAAAAACATGTCTCGATTAAATTTGCACATCATGAATATCTTACAACGGCAGGTGGAAAAGATATGTTTGAACATCATTGTTTTCATTTAACGTAATATGCAAATGTCTGTGAGTTACAAAAAGGAAAAAAAACATAGGAATCCCACAGGCATGCAATCTGCTGTCAGCATGGAAAAAATGAATGGAAAAGAAAAGAAAGAATTTTTTTCTTTTAAACCAACATTTCATTCGTCAAAGAAACACGGAAGAGCCCAAACTCTAAATAAATAGGACTTTTTACTGTTACACATTGCAAAATAAAAGTCCAACAAATACAGAAAGTGCATCGTAAAAGCAGGAACACTATAAGTCATTAGTATTCATGTGCATGTATATGGTACTTCATGTTATATGCCAAGCTTATCAGATTTGTTACGGTCCTAAAATAATGAAAACTATGGGGCAATATGTATGAGTTTGTGTGTTTTGATAAATTAGAGATAAATGGTTTGGGGTAATCTGTTAGTTAGAGATGTGGCTACTGGCAGAATGAAAGAGAGATTAGTAAATGAATGGGTGCAAAATGAATGAAAATCCTTCTACTTCCTTGCAAGTGGCTAAATTGTTATCTGGTCTCTTTATCATGTTTGTACTTTATCTTGATTTGTTTCGGGGATTTCAAGGTACATAAAATCTCTTTGGTTTACCAAGATGACAATAAGGTAAAGACCTTTAAAATTTGAACAGGAAATCTAACATAAAGACATCCTATTGCAGTTGAATATATCATAACAAGACTGGAAGCCAATTTTCGTTCACAATGATAAGAAAACAAACAGAAAATGTAAATTCCAAAATTAAAGAATTTAATTCTTTGAATATTCTGCACTTATATGATAATATTCGTATTTTAATAACGGCGACAATTGACTTTGAAATTGTAAAGAGACTAATGACAGCCAGATGTGAAATGAGAAGTAAATTGAATCTAAATTTCAATATAGCATAACAACTAAACAATTAAATGTGGAAATAAAGTGAAAGTTGAGGTGCTTGATATTAAATCAAAACCAAGAAACACCATTTTAGATCATCTTATCAAAATTACACAAAAATTGATACCTTTCTTCACTGATTAAATTTGATCCCGCCAGGATGAAGCAAAAATAAAAAAATTCAAAATTAAATAAATTTGACAATTTACTGTTCTAAAATGACATACATAATGAGAAGCAGGAATAAATTTCATTAAATTGAGAAAACCAACAACGAAAAGCCATCAAAATCATGTTGGATATAAAAGCAGACTGCAACACTATAATGCTTAATATATTAAAAGAAGAAAACTGTTCCAAGAAACAACCATTTGACAATGCCATCATTTATAAGCCACCTTGGAAAAATCAAAGGAAAAAAAAAGATACCTGTCTTCACTGATTAAATTTGATCCAGCCAGGAAGTCATTATAAAAAAAAAAAAAGGAAAGAACATTTTTTTTAAAATTCAATATATTAGGACAAGTTGCTGAGTTAAAATGACACACAGCAAAAGAAGACAGAATCATTTTTCATTCAACCTTTTTTCTTTAATTAAATCAGACAAGATGCAAGATGTTGAAAAATACTCAACAAACTGAGCCAACAAACATATGTACAAATTTCATTGCTTCCAAAACATGATCCCCGTATTTTTTTTTTCATGGATTACTGTCTGGAGTACTAGTACAACAAGAGTGGGTTTATATACTGATATTTTTAAGCTGGCTCTTGCATCATTTAAGGTGAAATATTTTAGAATAACCCATTGTACAAGTACAAGCTTTATGAAAACTCAGTTTTAAAAAGCAGTGTGTATATTAGTACTTTCTCAACGATCTCCTCAGATTTACCATTCATTGAAAAATACAAGCTTTTAGCGGCGCGTTGACAATAATGCTTAGTTGACTGAGTCCGTCAGCTTTTATGAAGAAGAAGAAGAAGAAAAATGTTGGTTATTGACTTGCCAAGTGATGAAAGGTAAAATCTGAGGAGAGCGTTGAGAAAGTACTAATATACACACTCCTTTTTATAGACAACTGGCCTTGGAGATCAGGCCTTGTGTGAGGCCACTTCTAGGGAAATGGTGCCAGCGTTCAGGGTTAAGTCAAAGAGTGGAAATTGATAAATTTATTGATTGAATGACAAAATCCCACCATAGGATATATGCATCATTGCAGGCTATTGTCCCTCGTCAGGTTATGAACAATTCACATGAAATCATGGCAAAGTTATAATGTCTGATTAATACATGACGCAGAAATGTTTTACCATTAACCAAATAATCTAAAGAACAAAACACCTCACACAATTAATTTTGAAACAATCAAAAGAAAAAATAAAAGAAAGAGCAAATGAAGAGAATAAATGAAAGGTAAAATGTGCTTTGTAGTATATGATAAACTGAAAAATTCTCAAGAAAGAAAAAAAAAAAATAGGACAGACGAAAAGAAAAAAATATGAAGAAAGGATGACAGACGAAAATATCTCAGAATGTGATTCTCACTCGCTCACTCACAATGCGTGTTAGAAGCTCTCATTTAATATGCACTGTCACCATGCGGCATAACTCAAAGGCGCGCAAGATGCATGCAGGTGAACTCTCTCATAAATCCTGAAAATTCTCAAGAAGTAACTGTAAAAATCTTTGCTTATTGGATGGGTACTTACGCCGACATTTCATACTGGGCAAATGCCAGGGACTCTGACATATCACTCTCGATGTCCTCCAGAACATCCCAGTTGGTTCGCAGCCTCCAGGCCACGTGTTTGATAAGGACCCGCATCCTGGCATCATAGCACCCTGATTGGAAACAAAAAAATCTAAAATTAGTAACAAAACTAACCAACAGGGCTCTTTTTTTATCAAATGCTCATCTCATAATATTAAAGATTAATGGCTGTTGCCATAATATAATATACTATAATATATATATATATATATATTATAATATATAATATACTTGATCGACCAGCTTTTGAATTTCCTAATAGATGGTGTCATTTTCCCTTTGTTGGTGATATAAGCCTTTAGGACCAATAAAAACTGAAAACATTGAGCAATATGCAAACACAAGTTCCTGGAAGAAAATAAAAAAAAAACCCCAAAGCAAAGCAAAGCGAAAAGAAAAAAACAACAAAATCAAAACAAAACAAAGCAAAAACAATTTTTTTGTTAAAAGACATGAACTATGAACTAGTATCTATTTAAACATTTATTGTGGAATGAATGCCCAAAAAATAAAAACCCTAAAAAAAATAAAAAAAAAGCCACACCAAAAAACCAAACCAAAAATCATCAAACTCCTGCCCACACACACCAATAAAACATGATTATCCAAGCGCCATACCCTGTCCGATGGAAATGGCCAAAAGCTGGGAGATGATGGCTTCCCTTGATTCACTCAAACACGGCTCAGCGAGCAGCACGTCGATGTAGGGATCCATATCATCCATGCCATGACCTAGGACCATAGCCTGCACCGACTCGCAAACCTACACACCATGGAAAGTTTAAACGGAAAACCATACATTAAAAAACAAACAAGAATAACATAAATTTTCAAATTTTAAACTAAAAAAAAAAAAAGGTTATCTTTACAAACTTGAGAACGGTGCATTAGAGTGCATTATATGACATTTCTATACAAATTGAGTTCATGGGAAGAGAGAAAAAGGCATCTAAAGATTAAAAAAAAAAAAAAAATCCAATAGTGAATATTTTTAACATTCACCATAGCAACAGAGTGCTAGAGATACAAACAAACTGATGAATGAAATGCTCAATTATGAACAGAAAGGAAAGACTGGAACTCTGATTTTATTGTGAAGCTGCATACTTCTGAAAAAAAACCCTACAGCGGCAGTTTCCCTAAATAGAAGGAAATATAATGGACCATGTTGACTTAACGACAGGAATCAAGAGAACTTAAAAATGATGAGAGAAGCATAAACGCCACGTATTTCCCTTCATACTTGTGCACTACAAATTGCAATAAATAAGTATGAGTGTGTGTTGCATTCATCACTTCCGAGGTACAGATTGAAGCCATTCTACTCCTTTTGTAAGACATTGTATTGATATATCACAACTATTGGATGAATTGGTTTTTTTTTAAATTCTTTTTTACATGTATTTCAATTTTTTTCAATGACAACCAGACCTCAGCAATAATGAAAGATTTCTTTGCAACATCAGACATTGAAATTAGAAATAATTGAGCTCTACTGTACAAATGTATCATCACATGAGAAAAGCAATTCAAAATAAACAAACAACAAAGTAAAGGACAAAGGTGACCAAATACTACATTACCTGCTGGGGCTGTTCAAGGGAAACAAGAATAACTGCCAGTGATTCCTCAATGAACTTCCTGTGAACAATTGCATAGAGAAGATAAAATGAATTTGATCATTCAAAGCTAGCATAGGCAGATTGATGAAAAAAACAACAACAACTGAACAAATTGTCTAGAAATTGTTTACCTTTTCTTAATTATGTTCATCTATAATATGAGACTAATTTGTCTTAGCATAAATCTTTCTGAAATGAGTTTTTGGGGGTAACTTCTCAATAAGATAGAATGTGCAAAAGGTAAGGATGGATAAGTATATAAGATAAGATATGAAAATTAATATGATAAACAATTGATGTAAAATTTGTTACAGGTAGTTTCATTCAAATTATGGAATTACACTTTTTTTTTTTTTTTTTAACACATTGTAGCAGGCAATATGTATATGAAGGATTAAACAATATAAATGAATGAAATACATATGATTATAAATTACATATAATATATA
>JBCJKE010184783.1:0-10263 GCA_039654525.1 Melibe bucephala
CAAAAAAAAAAAAGGAAAAAAGCAATAAAAAATTAAAAAAAACAAAACAACCAAAAACAAAGACACAAAACAACTGAATAACAAAAACAACCCCCCTCCCCCCAACCCAGACAACAACTTACTTTTAACCCTTTCAGAACAGCAGAGAAGAGAGGGGAGTCCAGTAGCTGATGACACCATGGGAGTTCTTTGTACACCAAGAAGAGCAAAAGCTGAAGTGCTTGCAAGCGGGTGTCTAACGACTTAACTCCATCTAGAAGCTTATCCATCAGGGCCTGTACCATAAGACATGATGAATAAAATAAGATAAAAAGATTCTCTCAAATTCTCTCAGGTCTGTTTCATTTCTAGACCTCTTTTTTCTTCTTTTTTTTTTTTTTTTGCTTTGATTTTTGTTACCTTTTTAAAACTATGACACAGATAATTACATGTGAAAAAGTAAAAAGAGTGACTGAAAAATAGAACCCCAACTAAAAGACAAACCTTTGCATGTGACTCTCTGACCTGACCCAGAATCTCTTGGACATTTTTGGATTGTGTGCGGAAATAATAGTCCACCAGCAAGTGTACAAGCCAAGCCTCCTTTGCTGTTTAAGAAAGAGAGGAGGAGAAATACATTTGGAGTAAATAAAATATTATCAACAAATATATATCCGTCATTGTATTTATTTCCTACTAAACCAATACAGTAGTCACTGTCTTATAACCCGCCGTTTCCATGAAACAATTTTTTCTTCTATTTAAAATAACTCTCAGACCAGTCCTTCGTCTTATAACCTGGTGTAGTACGTTTCTCAAAAAAGTAAGAAAAGAACAGACATTCAATCCAAGTGTCTCATAATAGAATTTAAAAAATCACACGTTGGGTCATCTGGTCAAGCAAATCACAGCACAGGCTCCTCCTTGCCTTGGTGAAGAAAGGAGTAATGCCACCCTCTTGTACATAGCAGACTGCCGATGATCATGGAGCAACATTTAGTGTATCCTTAGCATTCCTGTACTGCACTATTATTGAAGATTATGTCATAGAAGGCTCTGTCAGCTGAGAAGTGGGAAGGACAAAGGGAAACATTCATGTGTGACTTGTCACAGTAGACTACTGACTGGCCATTCTTGCAGCCAATCATCATTTAGTTTATCACCAGACACTCTACACAAAAGGTGGTCACTGATTGAACTACATGTATTTTATATTCAATTACGCAAAGTACATAATGCTTTCTTTCTCCCTTTGCTTGTATGTCTTTTAAGGGGGGTGAATAGCATGTATGGGTACATGTAATTATTATTGAATGTATAGAGCATGTCGTTAAATCACTGACAATCCTTCTTGTAGATTGACTGGTGATAAACGAAATGGTGATTGGTTGCAAAAGCGGCCAATCAATAGTGTACCGGGACAAGTCATACAGGTGTTCCTCTTTGTCCCTCCCCCTTGTCGATCGATCATGCTTCCAATGACATCTCTACAACGACCATCTTCCCTTTTCCCAGAGAATGGTCATTGTAGGGAGGTTCTACTGTATACAAACCGCATTACTTCTTTTGTCAAGGTTAATTTTACACTTCAAGAATTATTTTCTATCATCATGGTAAACTCACTTGAAGCTAGATTTTCCAGTATAACTTGCTTGATGTTTTGTTTCATATCTGGTGATTCCAAATACTGAAACATGTCTTCCAAATGAAGAGGATGTCCTCCGCCAGAATCCATGGTGTGTCTGAAAGTAAAAAAAAAACAAAACAAGCTATAATAATGAGTAATAAAAACATTTTTTCCCCATTTTGAAACAAACAATAGGTAAATTTTATGGTGACTTACAAGCACATATAAATATGACACGTCACTGCTATACTCGCTCCAATCTGGAAATTCATACAAAGTATTCATCAAGCGCCCTATCACTAATATTCCTTTTTAACTCTTCAGATGCAAGTAAAGTAGAAATGACATAGAGGCATATTCAGATTATGAAATAAACTTTCAATCAATATAAATGCAGTAAAGACATATAATGAAGATTTTAATCAGAAACTCAAATGTACAACACTATCATCTAATTACATATGCACTTAGATAGTTAATCTTCGGCATATATATTGACAAGAATAATATTCTGTCCAAAATAATACTTGAAGTGTAAAAGTAACCTTGACATCAGAAGACTAGGTTGCTTTTCAGCACTATGATACCTAAACAATAAAAAGCAAAGTAAAAGATTTTAATAACTTTTGTTTGCACACAACAAATGATTTGACTTGATCTACAGTATATGACTTCACCTCCCAGTAAAGGTGGGATTTTGTATATTGTTTCATTATTAGTTTCCCGGAACCTAAATATGTCAACAAGACTATCAAGTTCGAATTGGTGTCTGAAGCACAGAATTACTACGTCCAGTAACACTTTCCTTCGATAAAATATATATATATTATATATATATTTTCTTGATCAAGAGCTGTCATGTTGCTATACGATCCCCTAAGGAATGTGACAACTGTCCGCCTCAAAACGGCCAGTGTGGCATGGAGAATCCAACAACAATTGCAATGGTCCTACTATGAAGGGTTATAGGATAAAAATGCAAGTTTTGTTAGGGAACTATTTGTAGACTTTTGCTCAGCAGACCAGCACTTTGTATGTTTCCAAAGTTACAGTCACAGTAAGAAGATTTTATTTAGGTTTGAATTGTTCAACTAGTCAGCATACCGTGTTGATGCATTCGGCTTGCCGAATGGTCCACTTGGCATGTGTTTTATGATATATTAGCCTCCCATCAAGAGAGAAAAATGATAGAGTGGGGTAGATTGCCATACACAGCATGCTGCTTTGGACATACTTGGAGCAGGGTCTCTTCCAGTTTGAATTATTGAACTAGTTGGCAAACACTGTTTTGATGTATTCAACCTGTTGAACAGTCCACTCAGCACAACTGGGTCTAGATCTATGTAGAAAAGATAGGCTGGCAGGTGTAGTATGCAATACTCAGCATGCTGTTGAATTGTTTAAAGGCAAAATTGCATCCTTTCAACTAATTTGGCTTATTATAAAAAAAAAAATGTCCCCAAAACACCCCCCCCCCCCCTCCCAAACAACCCAACAAAAAAATATCATATGCTCGAGCAATAAATTGATATTCCCATTGATATTAATTAGCCTGTAATCAAGGTTCGATACATTATAAGAGCTCTTCATAATAAAAATTATCAGTACCCACCATTGTGGAGTGACGCTAAAGTAAAAGATTACCTACATTCCTAATAGAATAGTAATAGAATCTAAAAAGGCCTATTTGCCCGTTGGTACTCAACTTCTGAATACACTAATACTCGACTTCTGATGCCATAAAAGCTCTATTCTTTTCTTTTTAAATGAAAAACAAGATAATCTTTAAGGTCCCAGGAATGATGATAAAGTACAAGATTACTGATGTTTCCAAATATATACATTTGCCAGTAAACACACAAAGTTCAATAATGAGCTCTTCATAAAAAAAAGGGAGAAATTCTACCTGGTCCGCCAGGCTATCTTTCTTAAACAGTATTATTTGGGCACGAAATATTTTGCCAAATGATTATGTATTCAATTTGTTACTTCCCTTGCAGGGGGGAACAGGTGGAATTTCTCTCCCCCCCCCCCCCCCCCAAAAAAAAAACCCCAAAACAACAACAAACAAATTGATCAAGTCCGCTGCAATCATGGAACAAAATGTCTGGATTTTATATCTTTACATCTAGATCTAGATCTAGAATCTAGTTACATTACTCCATCTAGAACTAGATCTATACTCTAGTGACAAATCATCTAAATCTTGATCTAGATCTAGATCTAGAATCTAAATCTAGGCAATCCACATAATAATAAATAATAGATCTAGAGCTAGATCTAGAGATCTAGATTTCTAGATCTAGAATCTTGTCATTAATATCATATATTATATCAAATTCAATATCAGTATCAAGTTTTAGTCAAGAAAGCAAATTTTATTTGCTCAACTCTATCCTACCCTTTTTTACTGTCCAATTGCCGGTTTCTTATATATATTGAAACAGGGGCTTCTCCACTTGATTCAATTCAATGTATCGACACACTGATGGCATGAACAACAGGGTTTGTGAAGACCATCCTTATTACGACCTGTGGTCACACGGCCCTAGTCTAGCAGACAGTACGACAAATGTCGAGCTGAGAGGGCTAGGCTAAAGGCTGATAACTTGGCCTAGGCTAGAAATTAGAAATGAAGTTTCTATTCCGACAAGAACTCTCTTCAAAGTGAAAATTTAGTTTGTGTAAAAGCCAGGTTTTCTTGAAGAGGCTTGATTTGGAACTCATCTTTTTACTAAAAAAATAAAGTTGATCGAAAAATGAAATCTAACCAGCTCTTTTTGATCATGAATGAGATCAATATATAATTCTCAACAAAAGATAATATGAAAAGATCTTTTAGTTTCGAATATTTCTCTAGGGTGTCACACGTAATCAAACAGAGCATGGATTCCGAGTGGTGTTTTCCTGTCACTCTTTAACTGGATCCGTGGTCTCTACGTTTGTTGCCTTATTGACGAGTCAATATAGAGAGGCAGATCGATTTATGTATGCCTGTAAACCTTGTCCCATCCATATTTCTGCCATACCGTTGGTACATAATCTAGTTGCTGAACCTTGGTGAAAGGTATGGACAAGCTCTGTTGTTTTATTTAGATCTCTGTATGTATGAATGTTGTCATTCCGTAATAGATCTAGATCTAATCTAAATCTGTAAACCTAAACGAAACGATCCTTTCTTTTTTAGGTATTTAGCTAAGCAGACAGTTTCACAGCTGTAAATTTTGAAGACAGATTAGGTTTATAATCTTTTTCGATCTAAATCTACACCGAGGACTCATTTTTTTGTCAAACACAACCATATGTTATTTTGTTAGTGTCAACAAATGAAAGCAGTTTGAGAGGTCAGCTGATCATGTTTCTTCTTCTTCATATAAAAGCTGACAGACTCAGTTAACCGAGTATTTTTGTCAAATCGTTGCTAAAAGTTAGATCTAGATCTAGCCTCTAGTATTTAGAGACATGTTAATGGTTTTTATATATTTACGATTTTGTTAAAAATTGTCTACTTTAGTAGACTTTACACTGACTGGTAATTCATTCCGCATTCATTCTGCAATCTTAGAGCACAGAGGGGAAGTATGAATTTAATATAATGAATATAAATGGCTATCTACACTAGATCTAGACGATAGTAATGTAAAAGTTTAAGCATAATAAATCTGGTGTATAGTTACTTTTCATTTGAAATGTTTCAAGTGGTAATATTGCTTAGTTATTAATTGCCTTGTAGAAGATGGTTACTTTATTTCTTGCTCCTTGTTCTTTGAGGGGTATCCGCTGCAATTTGTTCATATGTTTATTTTTGTGTTACCAGATGTGTAGTTATAATAAAGTTGTCACGAATCTGCCTTCATTTTTTTTGGTACTTTTTCTAAATCATCAATTTAGGTTTGATAATGTGGATCCCATACACAGCTTCTCTATGTTTTATTCTAGGACTGGTTTTTCTACTGTTTTGTAGCACTATCTTTAACACATTGAGGTTTCCAGGTCTTGGTGTAATTAACCTTATAATCCTTGGGCCTAGATTCTATATATATGTAATATTGCATACACTAGATCTAGATTCTACTAGATGTGGTAGCCGACTTTAGCCTGCCCTTATTATATCATATATCATATTGTGTGGTGAATGTACCAGTAAAAATAGCAGTGACGTTGTCATTCCTTCTTCTTCATAAAAGCTGACAGACTTAGTCAACTGAGTATTTTTGTCAACGCACCGCTAAAAGCTAGTATATTTACATACAATGTTATAGATCTATGTATTGAGTTATTATATCTAGGCGAATTAAGAACTAAGGTACCTTAAAATCTTGAAGGTAAGTAAATGTTAAAACTTCTCCTGATGTTTGTTCATGTTGTCCTTGCGGCGCCAACTGGAAGTCCCATTCCGTAATAGTCAAATAGAAATCTAAACGATCCTTTCCTTTAAAGGTATGGAGCTGGAGACAAGTTTCACAGCAGAGCAATAAATTATGAAGACTGTTGAGGTTTTTATTATATATTTCTTTATTAATATTACTACGCAGAGGACTTACTATTTTGTCAAACCATCTTCAGAGTTACTGATTTGTCAGATGTTATTATCTTTCTTTAAATACTGAAAACCTATAATAAATTATGTGTTGTTGGTGATTTAGATCTAGAACCAACATTTTCAAGTTATTTAGAGCCTCTCCGCTTATCAGACATTGACTCTGTGACAGTTTGGAACATTTTGATGACATCAGTTTTGTGTATGAATTTCAAAAGGTAAACATGTCCACTCCAACCCTTTTTGGTTAACAATCCATGTGGTTGAAGTTGTGGAAGCCAGTTAATCTATATTTCCGATCAGAGGAAAATTTGTGAATCAAAGGTCTTGCTAAATCTGTCACAGAGGCATCTTTTCAACATTAAATTTTATTTTTCAAAATTATTTTTTTGTTTGTTTTGTTTTGTTTTGCATTTAATTTTTTTTATAGAGAGAAGGTGCTAAAGGTTTAGAACTAATGCTATAGCATGGTGTATGTGAAAGCTATTGTACTGTCTTTCATTATGTACAGATAACTGCAAGCAATAATGAGCCTTTCATTAATTGCAAGAGAATTATAGAGAACCAAATAATATTTTGCATTAATTAGCCTATCAGTATGACATCATGAGAGGCTTTTTCAAGCTTAAAAGAGGGATATCGAGAATTTGTAAAGACTATGACAAGATAAATGTTTGAGTGTTAAGAGACACAAACTCGCATATATATATATATATATATATATATAACAGGACTGGTGGGACTGTAGTTTTTCCCCTTTAATAAGCGGTCCTATAATATCCATTATCATATCCATTATCAAGGGAAACTACCAGTACTATTCACCAGTATTATTGTCAGTCTCACACACCCCGCCTCTCAACTCTCACGCCAACATCCGCCTCTCAGTAGACCAAATCTGTGTGTAACCGGAGACAGCAATGAAACATCAGGAGAATGAGAGAGAATGCGCTTAGTGAATGGGATGTGTGATGCATAGCATACTGCGTTTAAGAGTTTGTGTTTAGGCAAACGCTCCTACAGACAGGCGAAACACCTAAGTTGAGACAAATTTCTTGGATCGATTGCTACTTCACATGCAATCGGATCCCTGTTATATCCAAGTCAGCATAAACTGAACCCTGTTTTAGCCCAGGTTCCTTTTACTGCCACATATAGAGGATATAACAACAGGGATTTGATTCATCAATATCCAAATTCCTGTACAACCGAGGCCGTTATAAATGGACAGGACTGTAAACTTTTTAAAAACTTAATCTCTTTTATTCAGTCATTCATTGTATGAACTCTGATTTATGTACCTTTAATTCCCTCTATATATGCTTTATGTTGACCAGGATGATGAATAACTCATGGAACAACCCACATTTTCAACAAGGTCAGCAACCAGGACAAGTGGGCCAAGTGAAACTGTTTGACCCGACCCAGTTCCAGACTCCAGCCACCAGCGTACCAGATCCTGCCGTCTCAAAACAGCCAACGAGTCAGACATCCCAAAATCCTGGTGCAGCAGGCTACCAGCAACCACCGCAACAGCTGCAGAATGATTGGGACGCGGCTAGGCAGGGGGCCCCTTCCGTGCAAGCAGCTCATACGGGCTGGGACAGCTGGGGGAGCTGGGCTGATTGGAATGGTGCGGGGGCTAATGCCCAGTCTCAAATACCCCAGCAGCCGCACACTCAACAACCGCAGTATGTAAACAGTACTCAGAGCCAAGTTCCTTCCGCCCAGTACCAGCAGGGCTCAGTAGCTGATAATACCAGTGTGCCTAGCGGGGGTGGGCAGTATAGCAATGCCTGGGACTCGTCATGGGACGGCGCAATGCGAATGTATGCTCAGCCAAACCAAGCGTATTCTAATCAAGGCAATGCGCCGCAGTCTGAACAGGCATATTATGGTCAGTCTTTTCCCGAAGCCTCATATGGGAGTGCGGACCAGATACCGCAAGGAGAACAAGCTGCTGTGCAGCAGGATGCAAACAGTGGTCAGTTTTTGAACCAGGGCCAATCCCAGATTTACCCAGAGCAGGCACAGATCCCTCAAGAAGCCCAGTCTTTCACCGATGGCGGTCAGTCTCAGGTTTACTACGATCAGCCGTCCATTCCTCATGAGGCCTATGATCCCTCAAGTTTTGTTGACAGTGGTCCATGGCTTGGCAACGTCCTTGACCCGTCCCAAAATCAACACAGTGTTGCAGGCAGATCTGATACCAGCAATGCAGTGGTGAATAATATTTCCGGTGTAGAAGCTTCAAACTTTCAGTATCACAATTTAGATCAAAGTGGAGGATCAACGTCCAGTGCTAATACAAGCAGTGCAGGAAGTGCCATGCAGTATGGATATGGAGTTTCAACTAGTCACAGTGTACAGCCAACTCTGACCGCACCAAGTTTAGAAGTATATGGTGATAATGACGGAGATGGTACTGTTGCAGGATTTTTTGGACGGGGAGATGACGACGGGGATGTTTCATCGGATTCATCTCGGAATCTTAGACAGGGAGCTGTCCCGGAGCTTCCAAATTCTGCGCTACAAGGTAGCCCAGGTAATCTTTTGACTGTTGATAAGTCGTATGGCCGGACGAATTCTGAAATAAGTAATGCTAGCCTTTCCACTCTCAACATGTCTGCAGAGGATGACGGGAGAGAGCATCTGCAGAATCTGCAAGAATTGGTTCAAAGGATGGAGACAGTAGATTTAAACAATCGAAATGCAAAGGAAGATCACAGAGAGGGAGCTCCACAGCCACCAGTCAGTAGTGCTGAGTCTTCTAGTTTCTCTCTCGCCCAACGCTCGAACCTTCCTTTGGACACAGAGCTGCGATCAGCATCCCCAGACTTAGGACATCCAGACTCGGCTGAGTCTGGAGGGTCTGGCGCCTCAGGGGGGTCGTCAGGACTGACTGATTGGGAAATAGTGCCCTCCCAGTCTCAGATGAGTCACAGCCGTAGTGACTCCCTGGACAACAACGTAAACATTTTCTCATCACCATCAGACAATCAGATGGACGGCCCCGCTGGGGAGATAAAAGATGGGGGAATGGACAGAAGTATACCTCAGTCTTCTGTTGCTCCCGAAGAAAATGTTCCTCAGGGCCACACACTGCCAGCAGTAATTCAGGACCCATCGTCTCCTGCGAAATATTCTTCTCAACCCTCTGCTTCTCTTATGAACCCTCCACCATCAACATTTTCCTTATCGGCACCCCCGTCATCTTCGCAACACGGGTCTGGATCGTCTGAGGGCAGTGAGAATCCTTTCAGACGCGGTGGGCCCCCAAACTCTGCCACACTCCCCCAGCCATCCCCTTCAAGTGCAACTACAACAGCTCCTGCTTCTAGAATTTTGGGATTGGACTCTGGCTCCAATTCGGATCCCTCCAAGCCAAAGTCTATATCAGCGCTCCCATCTAAACCAAAAATATCTTCAGATGACGGGGCCCCACGCACCAGGGGGGACTCTGATAATAGATCATCAGGATCGAATAATACTGCCAAGAAAAGTTCACAACCATCGGATGATGTATCGCTGTCCTCCCAAAGGAGACACCAATCAGCATTTCACCCAGTCCAACGGGCACGCCAAAACACCGTGTCTCCCGCGACAACGCTATGGGAGAACTCAGACAATCCTTCTTCGTCTAACATTTTATTAGCGCCAGCCATGCCTCTTATCATTCCAGCTCTCAACCCTTATTCGTCATCGGCTGCAGCAACTGCAACCACAGACACTACGACAAGTTCAGATCTAAAGAAGTCAAGTTCTGCTTCTTCTATAGCAGGCAGGGACAGAGCTAGGAGAGATCTTAATGATCAGGTAGTACTCTCTAAAGTATGGTTAAAGAACTTTCATTCTGAGGCCTGCCTAATGCTTATGCTGTTTTTAAAAAAAATAAATTTTCATGATGGTGTGATTTTTTTACTTTCTTCTCGTTTATATGCCCATTATTAACTAGGCATGCTCCCTTTTAATTTTTTTTTTTTAAACTGCCCCCTGGTTTGTCTGTCTGTCTCACTTTCCTTTTCTCTGTCTGTCCGTGTGATTGTCTGTCTGTCTGTCTGTCTGTCTCTCTCTCTCTCTCTCTCTCTCTCTCTCTCTCTCTCTCTCTCTCTCTCTC
>JBCJKE010184894.1:0-10260 GCA_039654525.1 Melibe bucephala
CTCTCTCTCTCTCTCTCTCTCTCTCTCTCTCTCTCTCTCTCTCTCTCTCTCTCTCTCTGTGTCTCTCTCTCTCTCTCCTACTCTTAGTCTTTGTATCTCTTCCTCTCCCTCTCTTCCTTCCCCTTTCTAATGCAGTACTCACAAACCTTTTTTTTGGGGGGGGGGTTTTTTTGTTGTTGTTGTTTTTGTTGGGTTTTTTTTATTTTTTTTTATGAAAATAACAAAAGGAGAGATGTAAAAAAACAGTTAATAATAGCTGTGATGTGATGCAGCGATTACCTACTTAGAACTTACCAGAAGATGCCAAGGGTACAAAAACGTCAAACTGGCCCCCCATTTCAACAGGTAAAATGTGATTTGACAATGCCTCAACGAAGTCTCGTGCCTGGTTGTCCTCCTCATCAGCCAATGAATCCAAAGAAACTGTACATCCATGGGCAAGAAGCAACTCGCTTGGCTCATCGCAATGACAAAATAATCCAATACTCCTAAAAATTTTTCATTAAAAAAAAAATTAAACAAAAATTTAATTTTCAATTTACAACAGCATAGATTTATTGATAAGAAAAAACATCAAACTTTTATTATTATGAATTTTTAGTAAATTTTATTTACGTCGACAATAGAATGAGCATAATGCATTGGTAGACATCAGTTGTAAAACATGCCCTTTTATCTGATTTCTTTTTATTATTAACCTTTTCTTTTCTTTGCATGGTACAGTCACGAGGCAATGTTTGTTCATCAGGCAGTCTGTAAACTCTTGATTAGATGGCTGAGTAAATTCAGTTTCTTTCGACAAATCGGTAAGTGATAAGGTAAACATAGGTTTTGGTTGCATAATATGCAGTCTTCGCAAAATTATCTGGCATAGATATTGTACCACTAGCACATCAATACTAGACACGTGCAGAAGGGTTTTTACATTGCAAGTTCCCCTGGAATTTGGAATCAGTTTTATGAGGCCACTGCCGCATTTGTCTGTCACTTTATAGGACATTGTGTGAGGCTTTCTAATTCTGTTTCTACAGTAGCCTCCATGTGCTAGAATGGCAGATGGCTTAGCCAGTGCAATGGCACCATGAATGACAGCTGTGACTTCCTTGGAACACTTTAGGCTGTGTTTACACTGTTAGACAGCGATTTGTCATCTCAAAAGGTAAACTTACAGGAAATTTCCCTCATGCTTACGGGCAGTTAGGCGCTGATTTCAGGTTTGACACTAAAAAACTCTAGGAAGCATAATTAATGATGTTGTTAATTATTTCCATGAGGCTACTACCCCCATAGGAATTCATGGCACCACCCTATATGCCTTACTGATAGTTTTGTCCGGCTCAAAACAGGAACACACTCCAACAATGCCCTGACATCCCTCTGTATGGCATGCAGGGATATGTTTAACATATATCTTTCTGGAGCGCATTTATAGGGCATCTCTCTTGGTCAAACACCCACCGTGAAGAAAATCATGTCAGCATAAATGTAACCTTACACTACTTGATCTACATGGCCTTGTAATCACCAACGGCTACAAATGCCTTAAATCTTGTTCTCCAGCCAGCTCTGATTTGTGTATGAAAAGGCAAAATTTCTAACACCTCTTGTTTGGGTTCTGACACCTAGAGAGGTGTCAACTATTTCGCATTCCTGAATAGGAAGAGAAAGAAGATAAATTTTATGAAGAGACTTGATCTTTCCAACTTTCACCAGGTGACCAAGCATATAATAGTTGTCTCCATATAAGAGCACACCCATCAGGAAATTTTTAAAAATCAGGCTCTCAGGCCGAATGGGCTCTTAGGCAGATTATCTCAAAGGAGATAACTCATGTAAATAAGATTTTGCATTAAATTTCAACTAGGCATGTGCATCTGTCCTTTTTGAGTGCCCAACCAATCAAACGCAGGTATGTGCTGCATTGTATCAAACGTCATAAATGGAAAGCTTGAATTGTAGATCTGCTAGTGGATAGGGATTTGAGATACTGGACCAATTTTGATCAATGGCAATGGACGTGTTGTGATAAGCCGCCGGTAAACTTACCTACCAGTCTGAAAACGTTGCACAATAGGATTGGTGGACATTGACATCATTGTTACACAATGCTAGACCACCCAGGTAACCCAGACACAGCAATCATTTATTGAAGTGACACCCAGGCAGCTCATTTGAGTAAAACACTAATAAACATGTCTTGTCCATCAGCTGTGGCTTTCTGAGGCATGTCACCCTTATGACATACCACTCAATGACTAGCTGGTTAGCTTGAGCCTAGGACATAGCAAATCTATCAGTCTATTGTACATGCCGCTTCATCTGGACCTAGACAAGCTGCTATTATTACGCAGTTGTAAAATTTCTCACTGAGAGAGACGATGAATATTTTAAAATGAGCTTGCACGTCAAAGATCACAGAAATAATGAAAGTGTGTTGACCAAGTTCTCCATCAAAACTGGGCTCTTAGGTGGAGTAGGCTGTACTGTTATGCAGTGTTTTCACATATAAAAAATTCCATTACCCATAAAATCCAGGCTCTTAAGTGGCAGGCTCTTAATCAGAGACTACGGTAATGGGACTCCATTGTTTGTCTTCATCATTGGCACCATATCCAAGCCCTCATCCTTGTCCTCTTCTGCATCTATGACCATGTCCTCTACCGCGATCGCCAAATTCACCTCAAACCCACTCTTTCGGCCCTAACCAACTGGTGCTGTTGCTGCATATTGCTGCATAAAGTATTCAGTGTCTCTATACAGTTGGATATTCCTTTCAAATGCAGTTGAGATATTAATTGACAAAACAATGGCTTTATTTTAATCAAAAGATTAATGCCCCTCCAGAAAACACACCTAAATAACAAAATCAAGTCTTTTTTTCCTGACAAACCCCTGGAGTAAGTAAAAACATGAATTGGGTATCAAGTTTTACTAATACAAAAACGGTAAAAACAATGATGGACTTACTGAGCGTTGCGACCCTGAAGGACTTCCTCCACCTGCTGAACAATAGCCATGGCTGAGGTTCCTTCATATTCGTACACAACAGGAAGCACCCCAAACAGCACAGCATCCAGGAGAAGCTGAAATGGAATGGTAAATTGAGTTCTAGTTCTTTCATTTCATTAACGTTTTACATATGTCTTACACAAAGTCAATTTCAGTGACGTGAAAGATTGTAATTATTAATATTAAATAGAGAGCGAACAAATTACTTCAGACGAAAAAGCAAAATTGGCGAAAAGATTAAAATAAGTGTGTCAATAATTGAATGAGTGTTTAAGTGAGTGATTTAGTGATTGAGCGAGCGAATTAGTGAATGAGTGAGCGAAAGAGCGAGTGAGTGAATGAGTGATTGAGTGAGTGAGTGAGTGAGTGAATTAGTGATTGAGTGAGTGAATTAGTGATTGAGCAAGTGAATTAGTGAATGAGTGAATGAGTGAGTGAGTGAGTAAGTGAGTGAATGAGTGAGTGAGCGAGCGAGCGAGCGAGTGAGTGGGTGAGTGAATGAGTGAGCAAATGAGTGAGTGAGTGAATGCATCAGCATATAAGTGAGCATGCTAAGTTATAATCAATAAGGACATACGTATTTTATTATTATAAAAACTGTACTCTTTATATAAGTGATTATCATAAAATTCAGCATCAACAGCCTATAATATAATGCCCAATGTATGCCATGACACATGTAAAATTACTATAACAATGCCTCTCACATCAGCTGCAGGCACCCTGGAGGATATGATGATGACTCTGGGATTGGATGTGGTTATGTTGCCGCCAATTTGAACTTGGGTCGGGTAGGAATGAAGAGTTGGCTGAATGGGTGTTGGTCGGAAGCTAAAAGAAAAAGGATGACAAGTTAATATACTTTTCATTTTCATCTCGGACTTTTGACAGCATAAGTTTGTTGCTGTGACAATCTCATAAAAGCCAAAGAATTACAATACATATACAAAATTAAAACATTTTGTTGAAGCATATTTTTTTAACTTTTATTGACTTTGCACGTTTAGACTAAATTCTTGTTATTTGCACATGCTTTTACATCTTTTTAAGCACACTAATGACTTCAACTCCATCAGATGTCCAGTTAATGTTAGACAAATTAGTAGCAATGTGCGAAGCACATGGACTGTTACTGAATGGGGAAAAGACAGAATGCATGGTTGAATTCAAGAAAAATAAAGATCTGTCATTTGATTTGACCAGCAAAGGAGAAATACTGAAACAGGTGAAAAAGTTCAAATATCTAGATGTGACTGTAACAAGTGACTGTAAAGATATCACAAAACTAAAACAATGAAGTGCAACAGTGGAATCTACATTTTACAACCTTAGAAACAAAGTTCCAGCAGCATCACCACCAACTCTGCATTTACAACAATAGCTGATGACAGACCATCGTGGAGAAGAATGATCGGCAACATGCATGATGGAATACGGATTATCACACTTCAGCCAAAAAAATGATAACATATTTGCCAGACAGCGGCCAAAATACACTCCTTGCGATTTTTCCATTTGGTTAGACATTGGATATGGCCTATTTACCAGTCACAGAAATTCGTTCACCAACCTTTTCATGACTGAAGCTGTAGGAGGCATCCAGTCTGTGTTGACGAGATCATACATGCGCTTCTCTTCGTGATTCACAGTATCCAACTTATCTCTGAGGGTGAACTTACTTTGCTTGGGGACTTTGTAGTCTTCTCCTGCCTATCAAAAAGGAAGAAATAATTGCTATAAGAACTGTCTTTGAAGTAGAAAAGAAAAATGTTCTAATGGCAGAAAGTAATGATTTGAAATACATGTGTATTGTCTTGAATTATTTACAAAGTCATGGTAAATAGGACCCAACTGAACAAAACTTTGATAGAGTGTACAGTATATTAAATTGTCTTTCAAGCCAAGAGGTCAGAACACTATTATACAAACTTAGCTGAACCATTAATATGAGTGATATCCTTTCTTTCTTTGTCAAATCGCATTTCACATTTCAGTGTGTGAGGATTAGGCTCCTAAAATGGTATTCCTCCAATCTTCCTCGAGATAAGACAAGATCAGAAATAAGCAGATTAGAAGGAATGCTAACATTGGCAGGTTTGGAGACAAGGTGAGAGAATCTAGATTGAGATGATTTGGTCATGTTCAGAGGATAGATGGAGAGTACAGTGGTAAGAGGATGCTCAAGATGTCATTACCTGGTCACCAGGTAAGAGGAAAAGGGAAAGACCGTCAAGAAGATATATGAATGGAATTAAGAGAGATATGATAGCAGCTGATGTAAAAGAGGCAGATGCGATGAGCAGGACTCGTTGGAAATGAAGGATCCACTGTGGCGACCCCTAACGGGATAAGCCAATACAAGAAGAAAATTCAAGAGCTCCTTACAATGGGAACCACTGTAAGTGGAAAATTAACTCAACACAAAGAGGCTGCCCAAAAGACTGCAAAAAGGACAACACTCTAAATGAGGAAACCCTATGTGCAGATGCTTCACGTACCAAGAGCATTCGATGCTTGTCCCTTCGATGGGCTGACTCCATGCCGATTTCAAAGTCCAAAGATTTGGAAGCCAGGGTTGTCTCAGGGACACTCCGCCTGATTCCAAATTTATTGTGCATGACAAGATCAGATCTAAAATAAAACAAAACACACACACAATTAAAACACACTTTAAAAAACAAAACTAAACAAACACATCAATAGTGAAAATAGACTTTAAAATGATAAACCTCACATCTTCTTCTTCATAAAAGCTAGCAGACTCAGTCAACTGAGTTTTCTTGTCAATGCGCCGAAAAGTAATTAGACTCCTAGTATTTACATGTTGTGAGTGTTGCGTATTTAAGTTTCTGTTTAAAATCTTCTCTATCTTTACTACACTTTATACTGACTCACAGTTTATTCCATAATCTAAAGTACTAGGGAAGTATGAATGCAAATGACTTTCTAAATTGGAAGCTGGTAGTGTAAATGTTTGAGCACATGATTCAGCAAGCCAGCATGTACATAGATAAATATATAAAATGACTGCTCTATTCTATAACATTCTGATGATAGCACACCTTAGTGTATATGACAACTGTACCTTTTTCTGCCCCTTCTTTGGGAGCTATTCCCAAATCAAACTTAATGCATGCCTATGGGCATTCATATGTTAATTAATAATACATTAAAACCTTTATAGAAATGTGGTTCTTGAGAAGAATGGTGTGACTCCTGGACAGAGAAAAGGACAAATGAATACATTCTCAAACAGGCAAACGCGCTTAGAGCTCTTCTCAACAAAATAAGGAAAAGACGGGCAACATTTATTGGCCACATAATGAGGAGAATGAAATTTGGAACACTCGGTCACCACAGGAAAGATCAATGGGAAGAGAAGTAGAGGACGACAGAGGGAAAAGACACTTGATGGATCGGCAAGATGATTGAGAATGAGGAATGTTGTAGAAATGATAAGAGCAATTGATGAAGACACATGATAATGATGATGACGATTATTTCATTTAGATATGTTCTGAGTCGCACTGAATATTAACTGCCTTGAGCAGTCATTTTCTCACTTTGGTTTAACTGGGTCATTTGGGTTCTGGTCTGTCAGGGCTGCATGGCTTGACTTCGCCAGATCTTTTGGCTTAAAATCTGGGCCTTGCCAAGGTGGTCGAATATCCATGAGCCGACCTTCAGAAAAAAGCCAGTTTAAAAAATGAAAAGGGAAGAGGCCTCAAAGATTAATTATGGGATTTTCAGGAATGATGCTCATATCGAAACACTTCAGCAAGAGCAAAGTAATTCAACATAGAGTTTCAGGTTGTAACCTTTATGAATACATGTAATTCATCATTCTCATTCAGTACATGTATTAATCTTTTTTGTTGTCTTCTTAATACTTGACAGCAGTGAACAGACAATAACTCATTCCCACATAAGCAGACATATAATGTATTCATAAACATTTCTTTTTAAAAAAAAGAATAGAACAAAATCGAAAAGAAAATCCACAACAAAACAAACCAAAAAAAAAAAAAAAACTCTTTGAAACTTACGGCTATCAGTACGAGATAGACGTCCACTTTTCAGGGGAGATTTTGGTCGGCTATGTCTGCTGCTCATGGTACGATCCAAGCTGGCCTAGAAAAGAGGGGAAAACTTGAATCAAAGCATTTTTCAAAATAGGCTGAAAATCAAGCCAAATTTTAAATGAATGTGTATATTCAAAATAAAGGCCCTAATTTAAATAACAAAAATGTCATTCACATATAACAAACAACAAAATGCAACTATAAAAGACACAGCAATTAACTGGAGGAGGAAAAAACATTATCATAAACTTTACACAATTAGATTTATTCATATTTCACAGTCAGCCAAAACATTCAAAAGTGATTATTTGACGTACAGATCTTCCCTGAGAAACATTGTAGTCCAGGGTGTGAATACATGCTACGTAATGCCTCTTCCAAGCACCATATTCATTATCAGCAGGAGTGTATGGCAAAAACCATCCCAGTTTGACACACTTGGGAATCCACACAGGTTCCTGAGAACACATATAGCATAGGACAAACAAGATCAATTGGATAAATTTTCAAAGCAGCTTTTCTTAAAAAATAAATAACAAATCACAATCCCCCCCACACACACACATAATGAAAAAGAAAAAAAATTCAATAATGATATCAGATATCCTAATTAGATGGATTATTTCATTTTGTACTCATTATGGGCCATCACAGAAACTAAAAGTAACACAAATATAAAGACAGAAATAATAAAAGCAATTGATGAAAGACAAGAATTTTTAAAAATCTAACCTAATCATATAATTGTAAGAATATCATTTATAAGAGAGTCTGCAGTTACTCGGTGAGAAAATACTTTTGAGGTATCTCTCAGTAAAATCTAGGCCAAACAAATTTTGCTGTTGCCTTTATGGTAACCAATCATCTACAACTTAAAATGAGCAGCATTGCCATTCTAGTCATTGCTGTTGAAATATAATATTAAAAATTATTATAAAGTATAATAACTTCCATGTGCCTTGCCTTGTGATCACATTTACAACAACTGGACACGGGATATCACTGGATCTATGACTAATTTAAATTAGGCCTATCACTATCAATCACCAATCACCACCGTCTAGAACTAACTCGCCTCACGCAACGTGTGTTGAAGGCGCGCGCATGCAAAATCTGCCTATTCCCATCCCCTCCCCTTCCCTGTCCCCAAGCGATGGGTCGGCCCATGGTGTACCTTACAATAACTGTTACTATTACAAGTTAGTATTGCATATAATGTTCGCTATGCTTTGGTCTAGCCTAACAAAGAAAAGATTCAAATCCATTGTGTAATTGTAATTGTGTCTGTGTAAATGTGTAGGGTGGACACAGTGTAGGCACTAGGCAAGACTCACAAGGCAGTTGTGCAACAATAGGTTCCGTCAGTTTTGAAATGGACTGGTTTGTTCCCTCAGTCGTAAATAAGAAGGAAAAATGACTTCTTGGCCAAGAAAAGGAGTTCATTACAGCTGTCAGTTCATTATCGAATGTTCACTTAATGCATCAAAGTATTAGTGACACAAAGAGAGAAAAAAAATGGGGCATAGAAATGTGTTCCTTATTTCTGTTAATTCGTTTCACGTTTCAAACGTGTACTTTATGTGCGTTCTACTGTATTACCTAATTATCATTAAGAACATTGACAAACCAGTTTGATAATTGTACATCACAGTGGGAATTGCTGTTCAAGTGGTCAAATTCATTTTACATTATTTCCTAAGAATTATAGCTGATTAAGATATGTGTGATTTTAATTTCTTAATTAAGAATTGGATTGCAATATATTCTATATAGGGGCCTACTCATTATTTTGAAAATAACATTTCTGTGATGTTTATTAAATAACTCGTCATTTTGATTTACTGTAAACTGGTAAAATAATTCAAGATATTGATAAAATTGATGTATATCATTTTGCATTTATAGACAAATCCCTGTAGTCTTTTAAAATAAGATTTGTTCAACTTCTGTAATAAAACTATATATTTAATTAATTACAATTATTGATACTCTAAAGAGGTTCCCATACGTTTCTATATCCTGTTGATTGGTTCCCATTAGTAGATCCTATGGGTTTGACAATAATAGCTTTGCCTATTTATGAATCAAATATCTTGCCTGTTCAGACAAAAATTTCCAATGCCAAGACACTTGAGCTGCCCTACAAAGACTTTTTGGCTCCAGAAAAGAAAAAATATACAAGGAAAGAAATCTTGGCAATACAACAGTGAAGTCAAGATGCTGCATGGGCACTCTATCATCAAACCATCGTTGGACAAATCTGCAAAATAAAAATAAACAAAATAAGGAGGAAAATAAGCAATCAAACAAGAAATATACTTAAGATATATAATGACCAATTTTAAAAGCAAATCATAAACCATGGGTTCACAATTAGACAATTAATAGAATAGAAAACATTGTATTATTTTTGTTTCAGGCTTTAAAAGAAGCATGTTACACTTAACTGTACCCTATTCCAATTATGTCCCGTGTTGTATGAGTTAGTCAGCTGAGTGATAATGCACCTTGCCACAAAGGGCATATGAGCCAAAGATCATGCATATGAAATAGTAACAGAACTAATATTAGTATGCTAAAGTGTTAGAGGATATGTTTAGAAAAGTAAAGAGTTATGACTTGATAAGTTATGGCTCAATTACTCTTTTCGTCCAAACATTGTCAAAATTTGTATTGCATATTTTGTTTGGTGTAATCACTATCAACGATTACTTTGATCGCTTACTGAACCAACCTAAGAATGAATGAATGGTGAAAGCTATAAGAAAAATAAATATTGCTAATGTTTCAAATAATGTTAAGGTCCAAGATGATATACAACACAAGGTATCAATGACAACAAATCTCCTTGATAGCAAACCTGTACTGAGAGCGGTTACACTGCTGGAATATTACATCTAGGAAACGTTTGCGTTGTGAGTCACTCCAAAGATCAAACTAAAAAGGAAGGGGAAAAATACATTTAAAATTTGAATTACCCCTTTATATAAATATAATGACAAACATTCAATCAAATACATCAGTTAGGCAAAAGATTGTTGTTGTTTTTTTGTTTGCTTGTTTTTTGTGGGGTTTTTTACAGAAAAAATATATTTAAGAAAAGACATTACAATTGGCCAGAAAGGGGACAGTGGCCGTTGATATTAACTGGACAGGTTTCTTAATTTTA
>JBCJKE010185005.1:0-10259 GCA_039654525.1 Melibe bucephala
ATATAAACATGCACTCACACGCTGTCGCACAGCTTTCGTAGATTCTCAATCAGGATGAGACCCAAAACAATTTGATACTGAAAGCAAAGGCATAGCCCTCTGGAAAAAACTATTGTTGAACCTACTGGTTTTAGCTTTCATACTTCTAAATGCTTCTTAGAGGGCAATAGTTGAAAGAAGTTGTTTGCAGTTCTTTTAGTATTGACTTGTCTGTTCTTTTTTGAGTATTTCTATAACATTTATTGCAGTGTCACCCGTGTTAATATTGTCATTATTTAGTCAGTTATCCTAAGTTATTCAATTCAAATAAATTCAGCATACTGAACATTTTTTAAAAAATCACAGACGTGTCAACAAAGCAATCTTTTGCAACACCACGAGACATGACACTTCTCCCAATGCCGTTGCACTGAATTTGTTGGAAGTTTGAATACTGCTCACACAACAACCTAGACGCCAAGGTATATGTTCCCAAATTGTACACAGATGAAGAAGCTCTACTTGATGTTGATACTGACGCAGATGAGGAAAAGAAAGATAAAGAAATCACAGTGAAGAAACTGGTAGTAGTGGACAGAAGACCTGAAGGTCAAATCAGTAATAAAAGGGAGTGTCGACCTCATGGATAGACTGAAACTGAAACACAACCATTTGATTAGAATATTTACCATTGTTTATATATGGATAGAGATGATAGACAGCGCATCATCCGACTGGATTGCAACACAATTGTTATGAAATCACCTTACATTAAATTAAACATCATCTAGACAGAAATGGATGGCCTGATTGTTGAATACTCTGTAGGAAAAGAAGAGCTCAACAAATTTGCCATCATAAGTCTTGAACAGAGATATCAGAACCATTTTGCCAGGACACAATGTTTCCATTTGCAGGAATGTGTAGAGGACAAGAACTCAAACTGGTAAATCACCTGGAACACCTACAGAACATCCAGATAGTAAACTTGAAAGAATTGATATGATATTACTTAAAATAACCTCAGAATGACAACATCCAAACACATTTGAGGGAGAAAATTTCAGGTGTCCGATGTACTTCATTTACTTTTTTTTGTTGGGTATAATTACAGTCAAATGTCTTTCTTTTTTTTCTTTCTTTGTATAGATATCCATTTTACTTTTCATTACATTACTCTTTCAGTGTATGGTTTTTGTGTTCCCAAATTAATCTTTCTCCAGCCTTCCCTGTCCTGGCATTTTTTGTTTCCTTCTCAAAGGGAGAAATTTCTATTCTTTAGACCCTCTTTTATACCTTTCTCCCACTTTCTACTGAATCTGCCTTTTGATGTCTGCCTTGGTTTTTGGCATTTTATACTGATTTAGTTATCCTCTTATCTTTTATTCTGTTGACATATCCGAACCATCCAAGCTGATTTATTCCTACTTTAGTTTTTGAATCATTTACTTGAATTACTCTTATTATTATATTTCTGATTTTGTCTCTCTTAGCTTTCCCTACCATTCTTCTTAGATGTTTCATTTCAGCTCCCTGTACCTTGCTGTATTCCCTACTGTTTAGGGTCCAAGTTTCATTGCCATAAAGGAGAGTAGGACAGAAAAAAACCCAACAAATTGCCATTTTGGGTTGGTTTTTTTTTTTTTTTTTTTTTACAATTCTGTTTTTGTTTTGTTTTGTTTTGTTTTTTTTACAATTCTTTTCTTCTTTTTTAAACATTTTTAAAATGTTTTATTTTTATGAATCTATGAAGCTTTTCCTTTGTGATGGTAAACTGCCTTTGCCTTTTGGCTCTGGCCGATTTCTTTTCTTAGTTTACCGTCAGAGTCACTCCCGGATATTTGTAATATTTATCTAGCTCTAGCTGTTCTTCACTTAATTTAAGATTGTGTGTTTTAGTTTCTTTTTTTATAAGCATTGTTACTGTTTTCTTTGTCTGTATTCCGCTTTTGCTTAGTTCATTGTTTAGTGTGTTGGTATTATACATAAGGTCACCTTTAGAGCTAAATCATCAATCAGCAAGTGAAAGCATTGTAAGATTTACTGGTTTGGGTTTCCACATACCTTTATTCATTTTCTACATTTTTGAGCCTTTGCAAATGAAATCATAAATATGATAAACAGAAGAGGGGTTTGTAGACAATCCAGTCTAACTCCTATATCTACTTCAAATTCTTCAGATGAGTTTTGTGCATCATAGTATTATTAATATATTCTGAATCTTGCCTATTGTGTTTTTATGTTGGTAAAATGTTCTGAAACTAGGCTCACCCCTCCTCTTAGGAACTCCAAAGGCGAATTCTTCAGATGAGTTTTGTGCATCATAGTATATTCTGAATCTTGCCTATTGTGTTTTCATGTTGGCAATATGTTCTGAAACTAGGCTCACCCCTCCTCTTAGGAACTCCAAAGGCGTCGCTGAAGTTTATAAATATTTGAGGAGTTCATCCCTGCTTTTTATTCAAATCCCCAATTTTCTTTTTCATGATCATACATTATTGTGTGTTGTGGTAGGTAGCTGTGAATAGATTATCCACACCTCTAGAATGGAATGTTTACATATACATAATCCATATTAGAGTTAGACCTGTTTCATTTTAATTATGAAAGCTTTGTCAAAGTAATGTCATTATAATTATAAAAATAAAGCTTTGTCAAAGTAATGTCATTATAATTATAAAAATAAACTTGAAAAAAAATTCAGTTCCAATAATGCAAGGGATGTATGGACAGGATTAAAACATATCACTGGCCTAAATAAAAAACAAATATCGATTGAGGTGAAAATTGGCAAGGAAAATGATTATGCCAATGATCTGAACAAAGTTCTTTACAAGATTTGATAAGTTTTCCGATTTGATCCAGAACTTCAAATTAGATATGTCCTCAATCAATGATGATCCTCCTCCCCACATATCAGAAAGGGATGTTAAAAGTATCTTCTCATCACTTAACACAAATAAAGCTCATGGTCCTGGCGGCATACAAACTAAAATAATAAATTGTGCGCCAATCAGCTAAGTCCAATTTCTACACACATTTTTAATCAGTCGCTAAGCCTTCACATAATCCTAATTGCATGGAAAACGTCAAAAATTGTACCTGTCCCAAAGAAAGATAAAGTGAAAGAAATAAATAATCTATGCCCTTTTGCTCTTACATCTATACTTATGAAATGTCTAGAAATACTTGTATTGAAGTTGATTATGATAAACTATGCCCTCCTCCAAGACCCATTACGGTTCACTTATAACAAACCGAAGTGTGGAGGATGTAATTTTGTGATAACATTTACAAACATATCGACGCACCAAGAAATTATGTTAGAATGCTATTTCGAGTGTCTTCAATACCATACAGCCCCATCTTTTGATCCCCAAACTTATTGATATGAACATAAATAGGCATCTCTTATGGATCCTTGATTTTCTCACAAATCGTCCACTGTATGTCATGACTAAATGCAATTGATGGTATATTTACATCCTCAATTATTATCACCAATGCATATGCTCCCCAGGATTCTGTACCATTTCTTGTTCTTTTCACTATTTTTTTTACCAATGACTGCCTTGGAAGTTTTTCCACCCAATAATAAAATACACAGATTTTACTCATTAAAAACGAAATTATCTACAAAACTATATCGCTTCTTTTACTGATTGGTGTGAAGAATATTTTCTACTACTAAATATTAAAAAAACAAAAGAAATGATAGTAGATTTAAGAATTAAGAGAGACACCCATGACGAAAAATTAGAGTGGCATTCTCACGTTGAGACTGTTTTTGACAAAATTACCAGACTTTTCTGTTTGAGGAAACTTAACTCTTTCGGGGTTGACCAGATGATTTTAAATTTATTTTCGCGATCAACATCGGGTGTTAGTGTCATTTACTTCTGCATGACACCCTAGAGGGGGAATGTCTTAATGAAAGAAAGGAACAACATTGATTCCATCCTTAAGAAAGTAAGTAGAATCATAAAACAAAGCCAGGTAAATTTCCTAGATTTATTAATATGTCTTTGTAGTCGAAAATTTGTAAATGTGAAGTGCCAGCATGCATCAACTTTTCCATCAAATACAGAGGTCCTCTAGAAGTGGGCGACTAATACATCTTAGATCTAGAACGGAAAGATAAAAAAATTAGTTTCTGTCTTTTTCTTAAAGAATTTCCTAAGATGTATTTAAATGATATGTTAATACTTTAGTGTATATCATATTATATCACATCATATACTATTTAATGTATATATTTAGTGTGACAGAGATCTTTATAACCTTTTAAGATACCCCCAATTCATTTGTATATTACATATACTTTTAAATTATTTATTTATTTTTAATCTCATCATGGCATTTGTCTCTACTTGCACACCATGAAAACAATTTTCCCACTGGAAAAATCAAGTATTGTTGAATTTGAATATAAAGTATTGTTGAATTTGATTTTTTCGGCTTATCCTGTTATGGTTCACCTCGACCAAGTATATACAATAAATTCTACCTCAAATTTCAACTAGGCATGTATGTATAATAGACTGTGTTAGATCAAAAGTCCAACAATGCACATGTTTCCCAGCCAGTGTTGGTTTGAAAGACACATCTATCAGACTATTGCATAATTCGTTGGTTTTTTTTCTCTCTTCACAATATGCAGTCGTTGAATTGCTCACTGTGGTAAGTGAGATGTTGGACATTTTAAAATTTGATGAAGTTGCACATCAAAGATGACCAAAATTATGCAAGTGTGTTGATCAAATCCATCATCAAAACCATACTCTAAAGGGGACTGGGCCATAATGTTAGCAGTGCTTTTACACAGAAGACAAAGGCCATTACCTATAAAAACTGGACTCATATGCAGCTAGTTCTTAGGCAGAGACTACTGTATTGATTTCTCTCTGAAGACTTTCTGAATGACATTCTTAAGTAGAATAAATTAGTACTGGCAGTTACTGTTATTTCTTTTTTCATTATACTGCCTTTCAAAATAATTTTTGCTGTTTTTGTGCAGCTTAAATTAAAAGAATTTGACATATGAATCATACATTCATAGGCCTAAGATACATAATTATCTTAATTTACAGGAACAGACATGATGCATGGAATAGGCAACTTGGCACAGTTTGCAACGGATGAGGAGGATCCATACATCACCATAAAAAATGAAGTAAGATGTCATTTCTATACTAATTACCAATGTTTCTGTTTCTTAATCCAGTCAGACCACATTACCAGGTTGGGTTTTTTTTTGTTGTTTTTTTTTTTTTTCGGAATTCCCTAACGACTTCCAAAAAATTTGGAATCGAGAGTAGTCATGAGAGAATGACATTATAAACTGCATGTACTGATTAGCCAATCATCACCTTTTTTTTAATTCAGTGCAGCATAATTTTTTACAAATGGTAGCCTCCATAAAGTAAACAAGGTCTGGCTTATGAAAAATATTCAATTTTATTCGTCATGAAGCGAGCACTGGGAGAGAGGAAAATGAGATAGGAGTCAACTTTTTACTGTACAACAGGGGATAGAAAACTTCTTGGATGATGAAATACTGGACTTCAATCTCAATCTAGTACGAGATGAGGACCACAGCAGTGGGGATTCTTGTAGTAGTGAGGACAACATGAATGAGGCATTTGTTAAACCTAGATCTGGAGCCACTACTTATGGAAGTGGGCATGGTTCTGCAACAAAGGGTGATATAGGTGTAGTTGTAGGAGGTGATGCACAATGGACTAATACTTTTAGTGAGCAGTCTATTGAGGAATACTATACCAAGGTAGGATCTTGGAAATATACAGAAGATTTTAAACAGAATTTTCAATACACAACATTAACATGTATATACTAGCAGTCAAATTACTTTTCGGCATGTTTCCAAGAATTCTCAGTTGACTGCAGTCTGTCAGCTTTTAAGAAGAAGACTGTTTAATTTGACTTTGTCAATTAGTTTGCATGCACCAGCCATTTTATGACATTCATGCATTTTACTACTTTTTGATCAGGGGGCCATGTTTTTGGCTCATTTTGCGGCAAGGTCCAGGTATGAGAGGATTAGACCCAGTAGTAAACAAATCAACCTCAAATGCATTTGAGTGTTGGACAGCCTTTGGTTGTAGAGACCATTTATTAGGTTCAGATAGTCCCAAACTTCCTGGAGACACCCACTTTTATTTCTCAGCATTCTACATAGGCAGGAGTTAGTATTTTGGTCCAAAAATAGAACAGAGGTAATCTTTGAAATAGGAGGGCTTAGCCTTGATGTAATCCCATGTGACAATCACACATGGCAGTTCAAGGCTTTCCGAATCACTTTGACTCACTCACACCAACCAGCCTTTTTAATGTTTCCTTCCACTGCATTTTGTAAATATTTCCATTACTGCCACTTTTGTTTTATCTTTTATCCAATAAAACCATTTATTTTAGATGGACTGTGTGAGATGTAGTGGAAATTGAAATCCTTATAGCAGAGTTAGAGTCACAAACCCACTTTAACTTTTTGTTGACATGAACTTTACCATGAGCTTATAGGTGAAGAAATGAAGTAGATTTAACGAATAAGATAAATTGCAAGAGAGTTTTATTGTATGGGTGCCAAACTTAAACACACGGATTTAAAAACTTAAACACACGGATTTAAAAATAATTCTGTATTCATTTTGATACAGCCATCCTTTAAACTTCCCACAATTCAATTACTTACATAAATACAGCAGTAGGCCAGGCTGGCACCAAAGTTAACCAACTTTACCACTATAGGGATTCTCCTCCATTTTTATTTCAACACTTATAATGACCCTCTCCCCCCTTATTATTATATTCCATGTATAACTTATATCTAGTGGTTTAGGTTCAAATGAGACAGTTTGAAATCTTATTATTATATTTCTGATTATTTCTCTTTTAGTTGTCCCTACAACTCTTCTTATATACAGTCTACTGCCAGATATCCGACACACGCTGTCCCCAATGAAATTGTGGAATAAGTGAATTTGATCAGGGCAGATCTTATGAATTGTGATATAATGTAATTTGTAAATAAAAGAAAGCCTCAAAACAGTATCACAATACATGCCTTATGTATTTCGGGGTGCTTTAATTTTTCTTCAACAATGCTCTTTTCAATGTTGACTGGGATGCCAACTCTTTTTCTCTTTGATGGCCTCTCCATTGTTCCAATGTTTTGGTTTCTAATAGATTTCTCATTGCAGTACAGTAGATAAAGAGATAGCAAATTGAAGTCATTGTATCCATCCTCTGGTGGTTGTATATCCCAGAGGTTTACAATGGTTACTTCATTGAACACCTACACATGCAGTGGCCACTTCTACACCCACACACACAATGCTTGTTGAATGCTTCTTCTCAAGGCTTTTCAAATCATAATGATTGAATAATGGCACCTTAGTGATAATCAAGCTTGTTGTACTGCTTACACATCTGTTTACACATAGTCTTCAGCTCATGCCTAACTGCATGATCTTCGTTAATAGTCAATTCTTTGTCCTCCAGCTGAATAATTTGATAGGCGTGCGGGCCACGACCGTACAATGCATCATGCAAGGTGTGAAGTGTGGCTCATCTAACTTTTCAACCAAAGGTGTCATGCAAGTAAACCATTTTTAGAAGAAAAATACCATTTATCCCTGGCAATAAGTATCAGAGTCGGATAACCAGATTTTTTTTATCCGAAAATAGAAAAAATGTTAGCACATTTTTTCGTTCCCGACCAATATGTTGGCTAAATGAGCTGTTAGATAACATTTCATTTCAGCTGTTTGTACTCTGCTGTATTCCCTAATGTCGAAGTTCAAATTTCATGGCCATTTTGGTTTTCGTTTACCCTTTTTTTTTTTTTTACCCATGAAAGCTCTTCCCAGATGATGGTAAACTACTATCTGCCTTTTAGATTCTCTGACTAATTTCTTCTCTTAGTTTACCTTCTGAGTCAATCATTACTCCTGGGTATTTCTAACTTTTAACTTGCTCTATCTCTTTTCTACCTAATTACCTAATTGTATGCTTTAGTTTCTCTTCTACTCTATTTGCTTTTGTGTTCTCTGCATTTATTTTCATTCCTCTTTTGCTTAGTTGATTGTTTCATCATCATTAGGGGAGGCTTATGTGCTTTCACACATTCCCAATCATTCTTTTCCATTAATGGCTGTCATTAGCTGTTGTTGTAACTGCAGTGCTGTTGGTGATGCTGCTAGAACTTTGTCTCAAGGAAGTTAGGAAAGTTGTGCACTGTCTTCCATGTGCTTTCTTCCTTTCATAAACGGACAAGTGACTATATTTTCTAGTCCTTTTTGTCTCCATACACATCCAAGAAAACTTATCTGCCATTCATTGTTTAGTATGTTAATACTTTACTGAAGGTCACCTTCAGCACCTTCAGATTTTCCAAAGAGAGCAAAATCACCAGCAAATGAAAGCAATGAAAGATTTGCTGGTTTGAGTTTCCACATACAGTAGAATTCATTTATCACTAACCCGTTTTACACGAACTTGGCCCTTAACAGGAACTGACGCAAATCCCCGATTTATTTTCTTCTTTATTCAACTAATGCAACAATCTTTAACACAAACTCAAATTTTACTATATCTTGTTTACATGAATCGAAACCGGCGCTTCACGTAATCTTTTTCCGAGTTTTCCCACTTTTTCTTGCACCAACAAAGCTTCGGGTCGATGCGAGCCATGCGACACGCACAAATTAAGATTAAAAAGGCGCCTCTGCAAACAAATGGAAAGGGGTGGTGAAGGGTACACAGACGCATCACACACCACAGCCTCCTAGAGTAGGAGATTTGATGTGTTCCCATCGCGTGCTAATGATGCCCTCCTCCATAGGAAACCCCAGTAAAGGTAGCCCCAACCTCCACTGGTCACCCCATTGTTTGCAGCTTGCACCACCCCTCAATCCTCTTAACACGAATTCTTGATAACACATTATCAGGATTCTACTGTACGTATATTAATTTTTTTCATATCAGGCCTTTGCAACTGAATCCATAAATATAATAAACAAAAGGGGGCTTAGCATACAACCCTGTGTAACTCCAACGTCTACTTCAAATTCTTTAGATAAATTCCCAGCTACTCTCACAGCACATGTTGGTTTATTGTAAAAACTTTTTAACATCTTCCATTAAATTTTGCCCTACATTATGTTCTTCTAGGGATTGCCACTTTCCTACCTTAGTTTTCCTCATAGCTGTTTGGATTTCTTCCATTGAGATATCCATGTCTTCACAACTCTCACTTATGACTTTCATATCAGTTGGTTTGTACTTCTTGTTTCATATGGTCTGGGGGATTATGTAATTCCTGCAAATTCTTTCACTATGCTTCTATAATTTCATCATCTTCCTTTGTTATTTCTCCATCGCTATTCTTAATTTGTGTGATTGGGCTTTTTCATGCTCTTCATTGCTCTCAAAACAGCTTTTAGTTTCCTTGGTGACTTTCTTGGAGATTTTTTCCCAACTCTTCCCACTGTTCCTGTTATCTTCCCTTACCTCTTTGGCGGTATTTCTTTTATTCCCATAATCTTCCCATTTTTCTTGCCTCTTTGTTTGTAAGTAATTCCTCCAAGCTTCCTTCTTTTCCTTGATTTTAATTTTGACATGCTTAGACCACCATGCTCTTCTTTTACTATCTCCTTTTATTTGTTTCCTGCCACAGACTTTCTCAGCACAACTGTGGAGAGTTTTCCTGCACAGTTGCTACTTTTCATCTATTGAGTTATAATGCATGTCTATGAGTCTGAGTTAAAAGATCAAATTAACTTACCCATAAGTGATGTTTGATTGAGATTTGGATGAGTCAGAGTTTCAATTAAACATCACTCACAGTTAAGTTTGTTTTGACCTATTGTTCTTCAAGCATCATGATTTTTCAAACTTAGGTGATTTGATTTGTAAAAAACTCATATGAAGTGATGTTAAAAAATGCATATTCTAGTAAGAATAAAATAAAATACAACATATTACATGTACTATCAATCAGGTATTTTTTTTTATCTTGGAATACTTTTTTAAGTTGTTCTTTGTGAGCACAAGGCTGAAGAACTGGATCACCAGGAGGAATTTTATTATGTATATTATTTCTAAATTATTAAACTGTCAAATAAACGTACCTGTATAAGTGATGTTTGGTTGAGATGCTGATGAGTCCTTGTAGTGGGATGGATGTTGGTGGGGGGGGGGGGGGGGGGGGGGGGGGGGGGGGGGGGGGGGGGGGGGGGGGGGGGGGGGGGGGGGGGGGG
>JBCJKE010185227.1:0-10258 GCA_039654525.1 Melibe bucephala
CTCTCTCTCTCTCTCTCTCTCTCTCTCTCTCTCTCTCTCTCTCTTTCTCTCTCTCTCTCTCTTTCTCTCTCTCTCTAACTCTAACTCTCACACACATCAAAATAGTTTATTTTTCTAATTATTATTTTAATGTTATCAGGTCTGTATAAACCTTCTAAAAGTTTGGGGTGATGGAAGTTCCATGAGACACATCTCAGCTAGTCAGCACAGATACATATCTCAGGCATTGATGCTTTGCATTTGTGTGTTGACTGACAAGGAGAAACAGTCGATAAAAGATGGTAATATAGTTTATGTTTTGATTCATTCAGTGCATACTTATAATGATAATACTGTCGTCTTCCTTGTAATATATATATATATATTTTTCATAATGTATAAAAAGCCTTTGTCAGTTTTATTTGGAACGCAAAATTCAGCCAAAACTGTATAAGAGAGGCAATAATTCAGAATCAGTATTCATTGATG
This sequence comes from Melibe bucephala, assembly GCA_039654525.1. Lineage (NCBI taxonomy): Eukaryota > Metazoa > Mollusca > Gastropoda > Nudibranchia > Dendronotidae > Melibe > Melibe bucephala. Next base: position 469 of record JBCJKE010185227.1, read on the forward strand.
TAAAAAGAAATGTTCTTATACGCCTTTAAACAGTTTGTTTTTAACATATTTAATTTTTTTTTTCAATTCAAGCATATTTATTTATCTATAAAAATATAGTAATGTAATAGATATGTTATTGACCCATGGGTCTTATCTTTAGGGTACAGGTAGAAATAAAAGTAATTAAAGTTTTAATTTTCTTTTCTTAAAGTAAATTAAATGGCAATTAAACTTACATCATTTAATATCAGCAAATGACAGCCATTCCAAATTTATCAATTGTCAGTTTTATTATTGTAATCTTGTCAATTTCCAGAACTGCTTCGTATTCTTATGCCGGGTGTGCAAGCTCACTTAGAAAGCACAGACCATGAGATGCGCATGATTGGGATGGCTGTTGCCAAGAAAATCATATTAAAAGTTGATCCCGATGGACCTCAACTGGAATTTGAGGTAATTGACATGAACAGACAATAATCAATCTTTCCAATATATTTTTTAAAAGACTTATGTGGAATATTTGAAGTTATTTTATCAGAGATATGAGTGTAATGAAGTAATTACAAATGCCTGTATCAAAGCTAGTACTTGAAGGAAAGCATGTGAAATGTAAAGGCTAGTTGCTTTGTAATTTCTTGCACTGAGTAATGTGTATTTTATATTGTATACATTCAAATGGTTACAAACAAATTTCATGATAGAGCCTATCAGCATTTTCTTTTTTAAAGAAAATTATTCTTTCAAGATTGTTTCTAATGTATTAAGATGGTGATTATATTGTTGCTTATTATTGTTGCTTTTACACCCTGGCAAAATTCAATTCCTACCAACAATTCTTTCGAACCAAGTCACCCCTACAACCTTTCCTTCCTCAAACTTATTGACTCGTTCATTACTCTGAGTTCAATTAGAAAAGGCAACAATCAGAGGGGAAGAGAGTATGGCTGGGCACACCCGTACTTCTCTAAAAAAAAAAAAAGCAAAAAACAAAAAATACTAGCCTAGGCGTAGCAATGACGTTGCTACAAGTTCATCAGTACTGACGCAAAAGGCCTACATATTGTTGCTTGATTTGGGAATCCTTGTTCAAAAAAGAAAGAAAAAGTTTATCTACCTTCGGTTTCACAGTGTGTCTATCCTGAACATTTTTTGATTATCTGTGAGAACACTTTATTTGTTTCGTATACACTCCATTAATTGTTCAAACCTAATTATTTAACCCTTTCAATTTTTTACTTGTTCTTTTCTAAAAACTATCAAATCAAATTACCTTTTACTGTTATGCTGGCCAACCAATACTCAAAGAAAATGTGAGCCATCGACTAGAAAAAGGAAAAATTAACTATGAGGAGTAGGCGAACCATTGGGAATTTTTTACTTCTATTTATTTTATGCTGTACAGTGAGGGAGATTTTGTGTAGTGGCTTGATTATGATGTATTTCGAAATTTTAAATGTTTTATGTATTTGATATTTTTTTTATTTTTAACATTTTTCATAATCATACTTATAACTTTAATTTATTTGATAGATTACATCTGATTGAAGAAATCTTCTATCATCACGCACGTGGAAAAAAATAATCATTTAACTTCATTGGGAGGGAAGTTGCTGGAAAAGTTTTTCATTTTTCATATTAATGCATGGAAAAGAAATTTTCATTTGTACATTCAAGGTGGATGAAAGAAGCCCCAATGTAAAGGAATTGTCCTGCTATCAAAGCTTACCAGATGACCCAGGAATTACAGATGCTGAAAAGTAAGTGCTTTTTGATATAAGAAGGTCAACCACAAAGTAGTTCCCAACAGATATTTGTTAACCCCATTCCATTTGTATTTAATTATCACACCCCTAATTAAGTATACGTCTTGTATTTCCTTTGCAGATTGTAATGTAGTCATCAAATGTAAATGAAATTTATGAGGAATAACTGAAAATACTATTTTTTGATGAGTGAAATTTCATTCCATTTAGATTTCTCAGAGTAAATCATTAAAGAGTGAGAAGAGGCATGGAATAGTTGATGTTGCAAAAATTATCAATATTTTGTGTTTTTACTATTCTGTCATCAGAATATTACAAGTCATTGCAGTTTTGACGGAGTAAATTCTTGAATAAATTTATATCTTAAAATCCTTACCAAATATTATTTAGAATATCCAGAAGAGGATTTGTGTTCGTTTCTTCCCCTTGACTTCACAAATGTGTTTTTGTTTTTTATCCATTATATCCAAAAGGCACCTAGTAAACTTTATGACCAGTTGTTATCCATCTATTGTTATGTTGGCTGCTTCAATCTTGTCAATGGCCATGATGTTTGCCTTTTTGGCAACAAGTAGAAAGTCCTTATCTTCATTGTGGTTTTTCACAGCCTGCACTATTTTATTAAGACCATCAGAGGATGTAGGTTTGAAGGACTATATCATCTGCATATCTCAAACCCATGATGGGTCTACCATTCATCTGTGGAGCCTCAAATTCATTTGGCTTTTCTTCTTCCTGTTTTGGACAATCAAAATTTAGAACCATCTTAAATTTGAAACTAAAAATTCAATCTCTAAATAGTTTTAAGATTTTTCCATTGATGGGGAGCTCCATTGTTCAAGTTCATGTATGATGAATGAATGAAAGATCTGATTTTATTTCATGTTTCATTTTCATTATGGTGTCTATTATTTGCACCTCGATGCATTTAAGGTCCCTTGACCTAATTGTATGCCCTTAAGCTACATATGATATGATAATAATGCACACTGGAAGATACACATTTTATGTGGTTTGACACACTAACAGATGCTTGTTTTATATATGACCTATTTATAGATACTTGTCACACATGACATCCTTGGGAAAAGAAAATATTGTGATAAATGTTTTCTTACCCAGAGTAAACCAATTTTTGTAACTACACTTAGCTTTGTTTGGTGAACTTAAAAGCTTGTTTGTGCATTTTATTTATTTTTTTTATCCTTTCAGAACTATCATTGCTTCAACTCAAGAAACAGTTAACAAAAATCAAGAGAAGTATTTGGAAAAGAGAATGCTTACCTTGAAGGTTACAGAAACTGAAAAGGAGGCAGACTCTGATTTGGACAGGTGTGGTATCTGCCAGTAATCATATTATTAGAGTTTTAATTGGCTATTTTGTATGTGAAAAATAGGATAGACATGTTTGCTTGGATTTCTTTTATTTTGTTTGCCTCTTTTTTTTAAATACTAATCACTCATATGGGATATCTTGAAATTGTATTTGTTTATCACTTGACTTTGATTTGAAATATATAAACACTATCTTATTTTATTTATTTTAAAATTAAGTAGTGTTCTTTGGAAAAGCCTATCCTTATTTAGGAGTGAATGGATTTCAAACTAAATTGTTGTTGTTGTTGTTGTTATAATCATCGTCATTATTATTATTATTATTAATTATTAATTATTACTATTGTTAGCAGTTGTAGCAGGAGCAACAGCAGCATTGTTATTATTATTATTCATTATCATGATCATTATATTTGTTGTAACTATAACTACTACTACTACTACTACTACTATTATTATTATTATTACTATTACTATTATTATATGGTGAAGATGAATAATACCGGATATCATCATCATTGTTATGTTATTATGATTTGGGCTTTATTAGGTCAAGTCAGCTATTAGAGCTTTAATTGCATAAGTCTATACACCCAATACATTGTTATCATTTTAATGAAAAATATCTCTTTTGTCAATGTTAAACGTATGTTTTAAATTGAAATATCCCAATACAGGGTGCCCATAAATATTTAATTTATCATTAAATTTCCTGTAATGAATGAAATGGGTTTTTTATCATTGTCTTTCTTGTTAAGTGATGATGATCTTTTGCCCTATGATATGTCAAATGACGAAGTGAAAACAGATTCCAAACCTCCCAAGTACGTCCGGGATTGCATGGAAGGTAAAATACATTCCATTAATATTAGCCAGTTTCTATTTTCCTAGTATTTCCCTTTTCTTTTTCTTTTTCTTTTCATGAACTTATATACTAGAGTCTAGGGGCATATTTAAGATAATTTACCATTTCATGAGGATCGCTTTTCATTAGGCTACTGTGATTGGTGTGATGTTGGGCACTAGTTTGCACATTTCCATTGTCTTGAATCATTTTCAGGTTTGATATGCAGTTCTGAAAATCCAGACAGGACAGAGATGTGTCTACAGCATGCAGAAGCACTAATAAGGAAAAATCCAGATGGTCTTGTTGAGGTAAGTTTGTTAGACTATACAAGCAGTATGTAAGCCATGAGTTCTTCTCATCACTTCATGACATGGCAACTCATTTGTATGAAATTAAATTTCTTGATGAATGTTCAGTTAAAAGTAACTTGTGCATTTTTCACCTAATTTATTTCAATTGTAATGCATAATGCATGCAACTCTTTCTCCTTCCCCTAATGTCACTTATATGTCACATAAAAGATTGTCACGAAAAAGCAACTGTAAAAAAATAAGTTTTATCCTGTTATTGATTTAAGTTATGTTCAATGCTCTTCTTGAATAAACTTATAGTCAGGGTAGGTAAGTTGTGAAGTAAAATGCCAAGCATCTCAATTTTCATACCATCAGATTGCTGCAGAGTTTGCAAAAGTTCTTCTTCACTTGAATGACACTCACAGCTTTGACCAATTTTTGGTGAATCGTTTCTCTGCAATGGTGGCGCTGACAGTCATGTGTCCAGCAGAGGTAATGTAGAAATTCATATCTGTGACACGTACGTGTCAGAATTATATTACTATTATTAGTGTCCATACCCCTCAAAAGGCCTGTTTTGTAAAGGAGGCTATAAACTATAGAGACAAAGGGAACAATATGACTTACTGATTGGTTTACTTGAAAGCCTTTTTCATCTTGTTCAAGGGGCCATTATATTTCAGTAGCTTCAAACAGTCTGTATAGTGCTGCTGTTCTTAAAGTGTCTGTATCTTTTGCAATTTTAAGTGCCATGTTGTTACCTCAATGCTTCAGACCTTGATTTATAACTGTTCAAACGTGAGTCTTCTTTTAAAGGCATCTCCAAATTTCTTAGAAGTTGTTGTTGTGCTGATTAAACAATAATACAATATATTATTAAGTGTTTAAGTATCTTCTTAAAGATATCTATAAAAGTGTTAAATCTTGAATTTGTTTTGACCCTCACTGTTGTTTTTTGTGACGAATGTGGACCTTGATTATATGATGCATACATAATATATTTTTAAGTGAAGGTATTTGCCCTTCATAGTCATTTTGCAGTTTTTTATCCAATTTTCAGGTGGCTAATTATTTGACCAGTCAGTTTTATGAAAGGAATTATAATACTCGACAACGTTTAGACATCCTTGAGGTAAGAATCAGGAGGATTAAATTACCTTGCGACGTAAGTTGAAAACTAAATTCATAGTTGTGGAATCCCACTCCTACCCCTTCCTAGCTCCTACAACTTCTTTTCTGTATTTTTAAGCACCAATAAGAAACATTGCCCAGAATCCAATGTTAAAATTTTATTTTAAAAGAATTTGGTTTCAGTGGGTCTTTTTTTAAGAGATGGGCTTTCTCTGCAATATTGACATCCTTTTTCTCTCCACCCCCAACCCTAGGTTCTGGCAAATGCAGCTCAAGAAATTTCAGCACCCAAAAAGCAGTACGAATCAGGACATAAGTAAATTCCATTGACAATTTACTATCCATGCTATATGCTTTCATTATAAATACGGTCCAAACATTTTCTGCTGATTTTGAACATTGTTTTTCTTTCTTATTCTTGTCTTTTTTAAAGTATAAAATAATTATAAAATAGGGATACATTGTTAATTTCTTAGGTTGTTTGTATTGCCATGCAAGAATAAAAAAAAGTTCATCACAGATTAAACTGTTGAAGTAAAATTTCTAGACTGGCTTGTTTTGTAATCAATTTTAAAGCATATCTTGAAATAAATGTTACATACATACTCTTTCAAATGCTGTCGAGTTTTTTTGTTTTCCCCTTTATAAAACGGAATTATTTTTGGAAAAAATTAAGATATTACAATGTAAAAATTTGGCAATGCATTAATTATATTATAAATTTTCTAAGGGCTGCTTCACCTAAAATTAGTGAAGTCACGCCAACATCTGAGCCATCATCGTGGAGAGAAGTAGTGCAAAAAAGGATTGAAAGCAACACAAGAAGATTTGCCAAAGGCAGGACAGAACCAGTTCCAGTGCCAACAGAAAACCGTTTTGGCTCTGTGGCCGGACAGTTCTTTTATCCGCTGATGACCAAAGTTGACAGAAGTGATCCATGCATTGATCTGCTTGGAAAAGATAGTCTGCTCTTATTTCGTCTTCTCTACACTCTTGCCATTGTATTGCATTCCGCAACCAACCTCCCGGTGGGTATTTATATGTTTTCCTTTTTTTTCAAGAGATAAGCATGATGGGGCCCCTACTTAATTGGATGTATACATGGGTTCTACAGCAGTCCCTGAAAATGTCTTCATAGTTCACTTCTTGTAATTACACTCTTTCTTAATTTGTTCTATGATTTATTATTGTGAAAGTGCATACATAATCTCTTTGCCTGAAAATGAAAAGGATGTGTCAAGTCAAGCTTTGCATTAGGGAAAGGTTGTAAGCGAACTAATGAGTAATAGATTCTTCCAATGTAAATGGGCTCTGTGGAAATTTTTGAAGCAAGTTTTAAAAGTATATACTGTTGAAGAATACCATCTATCTCATATGTTGCTTGATATCAGTTATTGGGGGGGATACATAGTGAATACAATTCCCATAGAGATTACTACTGTTAAATACAGGTGGAAGATATAGCTGATTTTTTAAAATGTCTTGATGTTTTCTTCCATTTATGCACAGTATGTGAGTCAGATGGGAAGAGCACTTTTGGAATTTACATGGCCACTAAGACAACATCAAGAGGCGTGAGGATTTTTTAAATTATTATTATTGTAGTATTCATAGTTTTGTGGTTAGTGCTTAAAGTAGAAAGGATACATTTAATTAAACGTTGATGCACTGGCATTATTTCATTTTATCATAATTTTCTTATCCAATTTAATGTCATTATTATTGTAATAATGGAAGTTTGAGTATACAAGCATATTTATCCGATTAAGTTAACCTGATCTGCTAACACTTGATAGATCGTTAATGAGGTAATCTTAATGATAAACCCCTTTTCTGAATCTGGATCTAGATTTGTCTAGAATCTTATAAATCTAGATCTTTTTCCAGTCCAGATCTTTGTATTCTAGAGCAACACTCTAGATTTTCTAGATCTAGAGGAGATAACTTCGTAGCATCAGATGCATAGAAGTGAGTCAATACTATTGAAAGCTCTTCAGGAGACCAAACCTATTCGGTTGACTAAAGTAAATTTTAGAATCGCAAAAATAATCCATCTAATAAGGAACTATCATGCTTTATTTATAAATTCAACGACATTTCTGATAAAAAATGATGCTCTACATGATCCTGCTACGGAAGTTCCATAACTCGTATGTGAAACTTGATCACTGGTGCATTAACAAAAAGCCTTCGTGTAACAGCTAAGCGGAGCTTACAGTTTTATATCATGCTTGCATGTACATATACATAATACAGGTGTATTTATGTGTGTAATGAATATTTAATCATTATGAATTTTCTTTTTGATCTGTTTTCTTAGAATGATGTCTTAATTAATCTAAGCTTTAAGAAGAAATTTCTTGGATTTTGCCTTTTTTTAATTTTTTTTTTTAAGTTTCAGGAAAATGTGGATTTTATGATATTTGCATGAAAATAATTTCAGGTGGACACATACAATATATAATCTAAGTTAATTTCTATAATACTTTTACGTTACTATGGATAGAGCTAAAATGCGTCTTTTTCTGTCTTTTTGTAGATCAGTGCGACAAGCAGTCCTTATCTCCACCACAACAGTATTTCTGGCAGTACCAGCATTTCATCTGATGTCAGACCTGAGTTCAGAGATCATGGAGATTAAAGCATGGCTTGAAAGTATGTGAAATTATTTGTTGCTGGTTTGCATTTTCTGCATTTCAAGGAGGATCTTGTTGTGTGTTGGTGTTAAATCATTTGATGTCATTATTGTGAAAGCAATATTCATCCTTGCTTCATTGAAGTTTAGAGAGGCATGCTTCATTGAAGTTTAGAGAGGCGTACTGGGTTTTTTTTTTAATTGATTGAAAGATTGACTCTCGTTTTATGTCAATTTAAGTCAGCCTTGTTAAAATTTAGGGGGTTTTGTCTGAACGGATGAAACTGCTATTATTATCAAATATTTTCTGTACATTTACAGATGTTGTTGAAAAAGATGCAGACACTGAGTGTCAAAAAATGGCAGCTCAGGCTATGATGCTTTTACAAGGACAAATAAACAGAGTAAGTGTATACTTGTGACCTGCTTGAGCTTAGTAATATCTTTGCATAAGTCATATGTATGCTTTATGATCAAGCCCCCTTAATGAAAATCTAGACTTTCCAAATTCTCTGTTTCAACCAAATTCCTTTTTTTTTTCTCTCTTTTTTTTCTTTAAGAAATGTTTATCTTTTTTATCTTGACCACTTAATGCAAATCAGAACAAAGTGGAAAATATGAGTTGAATGTCAGAAATCCGAAAAGTGTAAGATGTAGACAAAAGTGAAATGATCAGTAACTTTTATGTAAACAAAAAGAAAATGGGAACTGTGAACTGTTTTTAATACCTCAGTACACACATAGACAGTAAAGGAGGCTCCAGAAACAAAGTAAGAAGACATTTGGCCATATAATTCTAAAGAATTTAAAACAAATGCAGGAAACTGCTAGAAAATTTAGGATAATTAGAACGTCTTTTTCTCATAGATGTGATGCATGTGCAATAGGAGAAAATGGAGAAGAAAGAATCAACAGTTTTGAGATGAAATTTAAAGACAGGTACCAAGAATTCCCAGGACAGACAAAATTACAAATGATAAAATACAATTTTGACTAAAAGTATTTCCAAATCCAAACTGGTTTGTAGACACATTTAAAAAAACAAACCCATACACATCCACAAAATGGATGTATTTAAGTAACTTCAAAATATGTGATTCAGAGGCAGAGATAGAAAGGGAATTAAGGACGGGAAGGCTGGTGAAAAATAGGAAGGTATTATATCGAATAATGAACAAATCATCAGTCATCTTTTTTTCTTTTTTTTTTTATTCTTTTGGGGGGTTTTTTGTTTTGTTATTTGTTGTTTTGTATTTCTGTTTTTGGGTTCTGTTTTGTTTTGTGTATTTTTTGTTTTATTTTTGGTTTAGTTTTGTTTTGGTTTGTTGTTGTTTTGTTGGTTTTTTTCTGTCTTTTGTTTTATTTTCAGGGTTTTTTTTAAATGGAAAATGAGCACTTCAAATTTTTCTTTTATGTTGGACTTATTTAGATTCTTTTTTAAAAAATTATTGATCCAAGATGTCCCTCCCTCACTTTATTCAACAAAGTGTTTATTTAATATTTCTTTCTTTCCATTTCCAGGAGTTTGAAAAAAACACTTCATAAAGGTTGGAGATATTTGAATAACATTTCCTTGATGGGAGCAAGTTTTATAGTTTCAAATAAGTGCATGAATCCTGTTGAAAATAAAAAGACGATGCCTGAATCATGGTCGCATTGATGTTCTTTTTATATTTTTCAAATCTTTTCTTTATGTCGTTGCAGGATTTTTCTCATCTCCATGTGTATGATGTATCTGTTTAACTGTGGTTTCATTGCTTTTATATAAGAAAAAAAAAAAAAAAAAAAAAAAAAAAGATGTATA
>JBCJKE010185338.1:4711-17173 GCA_039654525.1 Melibe bucephala
AAAGTCCCAGTCCCTGTGGTTTGGCAAAAACTTTCATTAAGGTGATCATAATGGAAGTTGAAAGAAAGGGATCTCTCGATATGTTTTGTCTTCTCTATGTACAAACTTGTTTTAGAGTAATTTTTTTTAATGTTTCCTTTCTTCAAGGTCCTTCATCACGCCCTAGTTGGCGTGACCAGCAAGACTACCTGGCCTATGAAGATCGCAGACCACCTCTCAAATATCGAGAATCTGAGTCGGACACAAGGGGCCCTAGAAGAATCAGTGAAAATTATGATAACGATGGTAAGTATTCCCTATGCCATGAGAAACTTATCATGCAGATCTGCTTAATACAAACGAAAAATCTGGAGTATGAAAAAATCTTAAAATCAAGCTCTGCCTATAACTATAAGACTAAGATTTGAAATTAATTGCAAGAGATTTTCGACTGTGGTCCTCATGATAATGAATTGAGTGCAAAATTAATTTGATGATCAGGCAGCCTAGAAACAAAGCTGTCGACCTTTACTTGCATTCAATTCAGAGAAATAGTTGTTACCAGTCAAAATTGTTTCTTCGACAAGGGAGGGGGATGGGTGGAACTCGAGTAAAGGTAGAAGTATGAAGGTGATAGGTCAGTGATCTAGGACTTGCCAATAATACAGTATAATAATGAATGGCTTGTGTGTATTGCTACTTGTTACAGGCCCAATATATGTGATCAAGAGAGTTTATTTAAAAACTTTTTGTAACTAGCCGTCACATGAACAAATTTTTCATGGGATTCACTATCATCAATACAAGACCATGGGTTAATCTCTAGAGGCATCATGAGCCTTACTATTTATACTGATATTATTAAACAAAAACACATAAAGTGATGGAGAAGCAAGGATAGTTGATTCCAGTAATCTCCAAGCTCCGCAGAGCTGTTACACTGAGGATTTTTTTTGTTAATGCACATACAACCAAATTTCACACTTGAGTTACTGAACCTCTCTAGCAGGATTATATGGAGCCTGATTTTTTTTATTGATTTATTTTTTTTATATAAGAAATGCTGTTGAATTCATAAATGAAGTATGGATTGTTCTTAATGGATTGATGATCATCACCATTCCGAAATTTATATTAGCAACTGAATAGGTTTCTTCTCCCAAAGAGCTCTCAATGATCGGGCTGATTTCTGCACGCTCGATACTTCGACATTATCTTCTTTAGATCTTGATCTAGAAGATTTAGAGTCTAGATGTAGACTAGAAATAGATTTAGAGCTGTTTGGTTCTAGAAGGATACAGATCAAGATTCAGACAAAGGGATCACAATCAAGATGATTGGTTTCTTCTAGATGCAGATCTAGGTCTCTCTTTATATATGATTCTAGATCTGTGGAGTGTCAGCAGATCAGCCTAACTTGATCGTGTAAACTTTATTCACTGTTAGTAGTTATAGTCCCTGTTTTTTTTTCAGTTCATTTACCGTAAATGGAGTTGTAATGTTTTTCATTGAAGAAGATCCTGGTTTTATACCTTGTATATAATAAAGTCTCATCCCTTTCCCTCCTGTGGAGGCAATGCCCTCTATACAATGCTTGAGCACTTCATGTAATCCTGCCTGTTTATGGCATTTATAAGGCTTACTCTCATCCAGGGTAATGGAGGCACCAAAGTTTTTACCTATAGTTAGAGTAAAAAGTATCATGAGTCCATCATGATATTGAATGGACATCTTGCTAAAGTTTACTGAATGTAATACTCAACCTTAAAAGAGAATGAGAAGTATTACACATCTTTGTTGTCTTGTATTACCAGAAGTACCTGAGTGGGTGGAAGATGATAATGAAGAAGATCCAGGAACGTTCGACTCCAGTGGAATGTTTGTGGCAATGAAGACGGTGAGTAGCCTTAATACTTTTCAGATTCTTTGTCATCAACACATTGAATCAACCCATTGAGAGAGATCTAGAGAGAAGGAAGTGACATAATCATGCATAGAAACTAAGTAACATAATGCTTATTTGCCCATTCTCTGGTGGAATTAATTTTTGTGTTAAACATTTTTGAACCAGTCTACCATATATGCTCATGGTACAGATATGAGGGATTTACAATGCAAAAGAAGTAGGAGGTTGTACAAAAAAAGTGATGAAAAGAAAACTTGTACTTCTGATATTTGCTCACTTGTGAGAGTCAACCTTCTTGTTCAGTCATGTATTAAGATTTATATTATCAAAGGTAAAATAATTCTAAATCGCATATAAGGTACAGAAATGATTTTCTTTTTTAAAGGTTTTTTGTTGTTGTTGTTGTTAGCACTGAAAATTTGTCAAAAATAGTGGTAAAATAGTCTCCGCCTAATAACCCACCCTTAGAGTGACAGAGAAAACTGGTTATTAGACAGAGCGGGTTATTAGATGTATGGGGATAACGAAGTATGTTTGCACATTATGTATTACGTAATTGAATGTAAAGTGCATGTATGTATTTAAATCAGTGACCTCCCTTCTGTAGAGTGTCCGGTGATAAACAAAGCAATGATTGGCTGCAAAAAAGGCCAATCAATTGTCTACAGTGAGAGGTCACCTATGGGTGTTCCTCTTTGTCCCTCCCACTTGTTAGCTGGCTGAGCCTTCTATGATCTAATTGTTCATAATAGGGTGGTATGGGAATGCTTAGGCTCCATTAAACGTTGCTCAATGACCAGACCATCAGCCCACACTATGCAGAAGAGGTTGACACGTGTGTCTATTGTGAGACAATTGGTTTGGATGTCTGTTCTTTAATTGCCTTTGGGATGAGTGTTCTTTTAAGACTTTAAGAGTCTTGACATTGGTGTGCGAATGACTTGTTACAAAGGTTTATGAATAGGATAGCTGTATTGTGTTTAAAAATCTTTCTCATCGACGTTTATTATAGGCCTAGTGAAAAATACCCGGTTATTAGGCGAAGGTCTGATCTGAGAGTAGGTTATTAGCGGTGTGTTTTAAATTGAAGAAGAAACTGTTTCAACGAAACAGCGGGTTGTTAGACGAGTGGGTTATAAGGCTGCGGGTTATTAGATGGTGACTACTGTAGTAAGAAATGAGAAGAAGAGCTTTTAAACAGTAAAATATGTTAATCTGTTTATCCATGTGAAGTCTTGGATTATCAGGCTAGGAAGATAATGTTTTAGTAACCTCACTTGTGAATGACTGACTTGGTTTTCGTCCAAAAATTTATTTTGATTGAGGCCTGGATGAAGTGAGTAGACTTCACACAATCTATCACCCGCTCAGCTTATCCAACACACTGTTTTGTTTACTTTGACAACTTTTAGAGGAATCACATTTTTTGCTTCTTGTTTCTATTTCACTGTCATCAACAGAAATTCCCCGTCTCCTCTCTTCTTTTTTAACCATATAAACAAAATTATAGCAAAGACAGCCCCCCCCCCAAAAAAAAAACAAACAAAAAACCCCCCAAAAAACAAACAAAAACAAAACAAAACAACTAAACCTTGTTTTTGTTTGCTGCAATTTGTAAATCTGTCTGTCATTTGTCTCTTTTAGACAATCAAACCATTGATTTTTTTCTTATATTTACAGGGAAGACATGAAGGTGATGTTCAAGACAAACCTAAAGCGCAAAAGGATAGTAATGCCTATGTAAGATAAATTTATTTTTCTCATTTCTTAAGTATTACAGCATATTTTTCCACAATATAGTCACTATCATGTGGCTAAGTGAAATTTCATGTAATCCCTAATAAATTCTATCACAGTTAGAATCTTGTGAAGTTGTCAAAAATAATTTGAAGCTCACACATAATTTTTCTAAGAATCAACATTTTTGTGAACACCTCTCCTCTTCTTTGGAATGATCTCGGCCATCACACCTCAGTAGGCCCTGAAATCTGAAGGCTCTAAGCTCTATGAGAAAAAAGCACCACATTGGTATTAACTTTAAACTAGAAACATTTTAAATGACAGCTTGCCTATTACTGCTTGTCAGTTACTTTTCTTTTCCACTCTTTATTAAATCATCCAGCCTCTTACATCTTGAATCATTGCTTGAATGCCACAGGTGCCATCTTGATTCTTCTGTACTAGTGCTAGGTGTATCATTAATGCAAAAATTGCATCAAATATTGGGTATGTTTGTAACAGCATGTGACGATATTTACAGTTTAGTCTTAGAACTGTCTATATTGAGAATTTATGTTCCTGCAAAACTAATTCACAATCCTCATTAAGTCTTAGAGTTCTAACATAGCACTGTTGCAGAAGCGGCAAGGGCTAGTTGAAATTATTGAAGGCTACTTTCATGTTTTGGCCATCTGAGGGAAAAGTTGAAGACTTGGCCACAGACACACAAGGAGCAAAGCGAATATTATGTGTTTCGTCCAATGTCAATGTGGCTAGATAATATTTGAAGGGCTCATGCTTGCTGCCAGGCCTGTACAATTATGGTGTAGATCTAGACGAAGGCATCTCCTCCAAATTCAAACGGTTCTGTATTGATGACTTATGGTGAAATGATGGACTGGCAAACTGCAGATCCACTGTTATTGCCACAGCACCAATAATGTTGAATTTGAAGTAAGGATCTTTTATAGAGCGAGAGATCTTTGTATTTATGATAGATCTATGAAAAAAGATTCCAACTCTTCATCTGTAGTAGATTATTAATGCTCACATATTATTTTTTGTTTGTTCGTGGTCACTAATGCCATACCCAAATTCCTGAAATTCAAAGTGATAATAGGTAGTCTGTTCTAAATCTACTTAATGATTTTCTTTGTTTAAAGCTAAGGCAGAAATGATAAGACCAATTAGGGCAAATTCTTTGCATTCTGTTAGCTTGGCATTATATAATATTAGAGAAACAAGATAAGATTATCATATGAAAAGCTGAAGTTTGCCTTTTTAAACTGATGCCTACAGATTGATGATGACAGAGAAGGAGTACGAACACGTGTCAATCATCCGAAATCCCTTGCCAGCAAGTCAGATGGACAGAGGGAGCCGTCAGACAAGGCAGCTGTGCCTTTAAAATCACAGAATGGCAATAGTAATGTGACTGATGCTCGGAAAGCATCATTTCCCACGTCAGACTCTGTCAGTACAAAAGAATCTCTTGACGGAGGCAGTAGCAAACAGCCGGGTATGTATTTAGCAAATTGAACTTTCAGTCTGGTTCGCTTTGTTTTTGAGTGATTTCATTGTTATGTCATTATTACAATTAAATATTTTGTAGTTTTCGAAAGTTTGTGTCTGTATGAAATAGGGTGTTGTACATTGAGACTGTCTTTATATTTGGACCAACAGTTGAGCCAGACCATGGGGAGATGCCAAAGTCTGTGGACCTCCATGCATCATCTGGATCTCCGGCCCACTTCAGCGATACAGATGCCCAGTCACAGCACTCATCAGTTCCCACGCCAGACAGTTTCACCATGCCACCTTTACCCACCTCTGCTGTCAGTTCAGGGCCAAGAGCTGATGAGAATTTCCTGCATATGGAAAAATCCTTACAAAATCTTATTGCCGAAATGTCCTCTGGTCCGGTATGTGTTGCAAAGCAACAAAAGACAGATGTTTAATAAATCTTTTTTGAAAATGTATTTTCCAATGAGGTGCCAGCACAGGGGAACTTTAAAGTCAGTGGTGTGCTTGGTGCCGCCTGTAATTAAGCTCCGTCAATAATTTCTTGATGTGAATAAAGTGAAGTAAACGTGAGAAATATCAGGTATGGAGTACTTGAACATCAAAAGAAATAAATTTGTAACATTCCCTTGTTAAAAGAGTCCAGTGAAGCTATGATGTTCTTGTTAAAATGAAAAAACATTTGTGCTGGGAAAAAAATCCAATATTATAAACACAAGAAACATTGTTTCGATCACTTAATATGCAAAGCTCATGATGAAATGACACAAAAAAACAACAGCCAAGCAAAACAATCCCTCTCCAAAAAAAAAAAAACAACCCCCAAAAATAAAGAAAAAAATGCCCAAACAAAAACAAGAAAAAAACAAACCCCAACAAAAAACAAAAAAAATAATAATAATGGAATGAATGGAAAGGCAAAAAACAAAGAAAACTCCAACAAAAAACAACAAAAGCCAAGAAACCCCCAAAAAACCCACATAAAAACCAAACAAAAAACCCAATCCGAAATGAAAAAATATGCACCACTTCAAAATATGTTTTTGGATGGTAGGTGATTCTTCTCATGTATTTTTTCCATCTGAACGTGTCTCTCTTTCAGAGCCACAAAGTTGAGGCTGAAGTGGATATTGCCAAAGGGGCATTGCCACTCACTCACGAGAATGCCAACAAGTGGTTTTACAGAGATCCACAAGGAGAAATACAAGGTGAGAGAGTTAGCTTTTTCAGTCAGCTCTTTCTAGTGTTAAAATAATTAATTTAAATTTCTAACTTCTTGACAAACTTTCTAGAGTAGGTAAAGTGCATTTGATTATTTTTTCAACTTGTTGGGAAAATCACTGTGTTTTACACTGAAGCGTTTTATTTGATTTCTCTCGTGAAAGATTCACCTTGTCTTTGATCTTTTCAGGCCCATTTAAAAGTGAAGACATGGCTCAGTGGCTTGATGCTGGGTACTTCACTATGAGTCTCATCGTTAAAAGAGGCTGTGATGATTCCTTTAAACAACTAGGTAAATGTCATTTATATCTCATTCTCATGATTTGCTCTATGTTTAGGGAAATTTCTTCCCTTTTCTCTCCTCTCACAGACATTAGGTGGAATGCATGATGAATGGCATATATCTGGAGTAGGGGTTCCTCCTCCTTAAATCTTGTCTCAGGCCTTCTGAAAATAATGAATTATGATTAGCACAGATCTACAGTAGAACCCCCACCAGCCTTAGCTCAGGATTAAAACTGCTAAACGGTCATTGAAGCGGCATAATAGAGAGGAAATGCAGAAACATACTGTAAACAAAATAAACTTTATGAATCCAATAATAATTATGCAATGTTGGTCTAAAATGGTAGAAGATGAATAACAAGACATATTATTACAAGTCATGAATGAGTGATTGAATGGGCAAATGACTGAAATAATGAGTGGAAAGTGATGCAGTAAATGTTTTGACTTTTAACAAGATGTGCCAATACTAGAATTGAAGAAGCAGTCCCATTTTCTTCAAGTTTGTGTGACTTTGTGGTATTCATGCATGGAGAGAACTACTTAACAATGAGTTTTGAACTGTTTCTCTCAAGGTTGACATTTGTGCTCTTATGTCTTTATCGGTTTTTTATGATCAAAGTATTGCTAACCGATACTAGTATCGAACATTGCTGATCTTTGCTGAGGTCCCTGAAAACAGTAAAAATAGTTTGTTGTTGGGACTGACCTGAGAAGAGAAGTCAATGATGCATTTGTTGGAACACAGCAGCCACCAATTGCCTCTGTTAGGTAGTGCCATAAGTCAGAGGCTTATGGAATTTGTTGTGCAATACAACTATTATGCTTAGAAAGTTTAAGAATCGCAGATAGTGAAATTCTCATTCAAGTATTCTTCAATCCTTATCCTTCTTTCTTTCTCTGTCTTTTTTATTTGTTTAGTTATTATCATTAATTAAAAAAAAAAAAAGATCAATTTCTTTCTCAACCCTCTGAAAAGTTGAGACGGGTTTTATTGTATTTATTTTGCATTGTTGTACAGTAATTTTCGTGAGAGTGCCTTCTGACTGAATGCCCGTTTCACCTAGGTGCCCGCTATTTTGATGAAACCGAATTTTTACTATCAAAATCGTCACTCAGAGTGCCCGCCTTAGAAGCCATCTGCCGCTTTAGTGCCCGGTATGTTGGCATGTTGTCAATCAAAAAAGCAATAAAATATCAACTTACTACAGATAAAGTAACCATGAACACTTGTCACGAGTTTGCTAAGGTGTCAAAAGGCATCCCTCCCAGTCACTTGAGTAGTTTCCCCACCCCTTTGAGTCTGGAACAGGTAACAAATGAATGCCCCCCTTGCTTGTCCACTGTCCAGCTGATCAAATTCGTTAATGCGACGAAAAAGGTGTGGCATAGATTTGGACGTGGATGAAGAGACATGCTCAGCTGTTCAATGACGCAAGACGGATTTGCCTTGTCTTAGCAAGGTGGTTTATTAATACGAATGACCGTCTACAGATTTACGCAACACAATGCACTCGCCCTTCCCCGTTGCGACAAAATGATCACTATCTGGCTGTGAACAGGGGTGTCTTTGAACTTTTTGAAATAGGCGGCATGGCTTGTAAACTTAAAATTGATTTCAAAGCTCAGCAAGACGATCTTCGTCCACATATGACAATCACGTATTAAGATGTGTGAACAAACTTAAGGAGATTTAAAAATTCAAGTTAAAGATAATGAAAATCAGACCTCTAACAAGTTCGGTATAGCCTGAGTGCCTACTCCGCCTAGTTGCCCAGTTAGGCTGCTTCCTGACCACCGCGCACTCTCGCGGAAACTACTGTATTTAGAAAATGGGTTTTTGAGTGTCCTTTCTTGTTAGTTTAAACTGTCATTTTGTTCCTCTGTGTTCTATTTCTCTACATGAAGAGAAACTTCTTTCTCCTTTTATTTTTTTATACTCATTGACTTTTTACAATGGACATTTCAGGAGAGCTCATCAAACGACATGGCAGGGTTCCCTTTCTTCCTGGCCCTCCTCTACCTCCTCTCATTGTAAGTTATTTAAGATATAGTAGTCTGTGCCTCAGAATATACAGGAAACGTATCAATAAAAACACCACCTAACAACTTGGCACTCTCCACCCTCAACTTGGCACTCTCCACCCTCAACTTGGCACTCTCCACCCTCAACTTGACACTCTCCACCCTCAACTTGGCACTCTATACCCTCAACTTGGCACTCTACACCCTCAACTTGGCACTCTCCACCCTCAACTTGGCACTCTCCACCCTCAACTTGGCACTCTCCACCCTCAACTTGGCACTCTCCACCCTCAGCTTGGCACTCTCCACCCTCAACTTGGCACTCTCCACCCTCAACTTTGCACTCTACACCCTCATCTTGGCACTCTACACCCTCATCTTGGCACTCTACACCCTCATCTTGGCACTCTCCACCCTCAACTTGACACTCTCCACTCACAACCTGGCACTCTCCACCCTCAACCTGGTTCTGATGGTGGACTAAATCAACACTTTCGTTATTGTGATCTAGTCTTTAATGTGCAACTTCATTTTAAACTCGTATTGCATGGGTAATTGACTGATATGCACTAACTTTTTAATAGACTTTACATGATTTTGAGAGCCATACCCAATGACAGTAAAAAAGTATATATAAGATTTGCCTTTGAGATCTGCGTAATAATTTCGCTTGATTTTTAAAGTTTCCATAGGGGCAGATACTACTGTAAAAGGTTTTCTTTATTCTGTTGGAGAATGTCACCGTAGTGAATTTCTTAGGGTGATGGTCTCTCCCAGTAGTCCTGTCCCATCCTTTTGAATTTGAAAAAAGGGACAGTGGAACTAAGATATAAGTATTATACGTGGTCTCCACTGTCCTTTTAGCCATCCATTCATTGTATTTCTATCAATTCATTTGACTGATTGGATCAAGGATCTAACTTGAAGGTACAAGGTGAGGCGTTTCAGACAGTTTGTCTTTGTCAGTGGAGACTGTCCTAAATCTTATTTTGATCAGGGTGTGGTCCTTTTCAGTCCTGTCAACGATTTATCCCATCCTCAAGCTTAAGTTTGACACGTTTAATTAAAAAGTAAATGAGAGGAACCCACTTTATAGGCCGAGTGGTATGATTGAATTCACATTTTTCTACATGAATGGTATGTTCGATCGACTAATACATATGGTGGAGGAGTAATTTGCGAAGGAAATGTTATATGATTTTTCATTTCCTGGAGAATTGATCACTTCTCACCGGAGATGGGTTTTACATCAACAGTCTGTTTCCTCAAATATTTCTGTTCCCTTCGAATTTCATTGTCATTATTATTCCCATAATTCTTCAGACCATGTCAATTTCATTTGGATTTAAAGTCTGTACATTGCTCTTTTTTACCTGTCAGACGGCTACCCCTACACCGGAAGAAATACCCCAAGTCAGCGCTGCCCCACCCCTCACAATGCCATCTTTGGTGCCGCACTTCATGCCAGGCCTCGTTGGGCATCCAGTTCCGCCAATCAATGACCCCGTTGTCTTCCAGCACTTCATGGCGCAACAACAGGAATACCTGAAACATCAGACCTTCATCATGCAGTGAGTATCTTAAATATGTTACTAAAAATGCTACACATACTTCATAGAGTATATTTGAACAGTTTGCTTCTCTCCTTACTTTTTCATTCAGAAGAAAACGGTGTTTATTTTATTTTATTTTGTTTCATTTTTACTATCTTTTTCACTGTCTCTTTTCTTTAATCACATTCTTTATTTTATATTTTTCTTTTCATTGGCTTTTATCATGCACATAAGTGAAAGAGTTATGACACTATCATATTTAATGTTTTAAAGCTGTGATATTCTTAACATTCCTTTTTTGTTCATTACCAGACAAATGCAGATGCAGTCACTGTCCAAACTCCAAGAGCAGGAAAGCTTTAAGATGCTGAGTTTAGAACAGCAGCAGCAATTGACTATGCAGATGATGCAGACCAATCCTCTCTTTATGCAACAGTTTCAGTATCTCCAGCATCAGAATCTTCTTCAGCAGCAGCAGCAGCAACAACAACAGCAACAACAGCAGCAGCAACAACAACAGCAACAACAACAAGTTTCAACTCAACCCCACATATCTCATCCATCAGGTCAACAGCCACAAGTTCCTTCCAGGTGAGAAACAAACATAGCATAGATGTCAGTAAAGTCAAACATGGCACAGATGTCAGTCTAGATTTGGATGGGGCGGAGGAAGGGGCGGGGGCACATTTTCTTCAAATGAATTGGACAGACCTTGTCCACATATATAATGGGCTGATCAGTTTGTCACTTTTTTGGGATGAGCATCTGGTTTCCATGGAAACAACTGCATGATTGATTTTTATTTATTTTTTTTTTTCTATTTTGACACTTTTAGATCCTTAAACTCCCTAATTTTTCCATTGTTTTCAATATACTTGGCATGTCATAATTCATTCAGGTTATTGTAACAATTCTGTCACTCCAGTCTTCCCTGTCAATGAACATTTGATCTTTTATTAAGCTTTGAAAATGTGAAGAATCAATTCGTCAGGTCTATGTAGTAATTGACAGGTGGAAAGGCATATCAACCCTCTAGATCTAATAGTAAAAAATACCAATTATTAAAAAAGTGTCCTAAGATCAGTGGGATCGCTAAGATAAAGGATAGCTTTTGTCAACTGAAAACTCCAGAAGATGAAGCAGTCACCAATGGTCAGCTTGTGGTAAAATGCTTTGATAATATAGTGAATGAGCTGCCCAAAGTCACATGCCATACTTTGCAGAACCATAACAAAGCCGCTAGGGGGCCTAAAAGCCTCAATTAACTTGCAATCTGATTGGTTACTATTTATAATTTCACTAGTACCTTCCTGGGTTTTTATGTTACTAAAATAGTACCAAAATTTTCCATTTACTGAGGTCAAAGTCGATGTTCGACAGGTACCGCCGGCGCGCCTCCAGGGTCAAAAGTTCATGCTCTCCATGTAACATGCGCGCGCTTGCCGTGGCGGCTATCTACGTTGGCAGGTCGAGTGATAGCTTTTTCAGGGTTAAATAACTGTACCAACGATAATTAATAGAGGCTTCTTAGAGGTATTTTATTGCTAAAATCATGAAATGTTTGTGCTTTTCAAAAATAGCAAAAAAACCCAATATTGAGTATTATCAACCAAAGACTGGACTCCTGGTTCTATTGGTTCTAGGCTATATGTGTGCATATGCATATATTTCAAGAGGCTGTGTCTCTCAGCAAACACTGTCTCGGTTATAGTACTCATTCATATTGTGTCTTGATGAATGTGTCCAGCTTGGCATCTTTTGTATAATAGGCTAAACATAAATTGAAATGTTGTTTATGGAAAGTAAGCATAAAGACATGAAGATAGGAATGTTATTTCTCAATTCTTCCACTCATCTTTCTTTCTTTCCCTTTTTTTTTATCTGTCATTGCTAAATGTCAAGGTGTTTTGTTTTTATCTTTCTTTCTCTTCTTTTCCCACCCAATTAAAGAGATGTTGACATGAACATCATTTTGTTTTCAGTGAAAGTCTGGCAGAAAGCAGTGTTGGATCATTTGTCCCCGCCTTGTCTCATCCGTCCATTAAAATGACCACACCTCCCACTTCTTTCACCACGGCTACCACTCCCACCAGTGCACCTGACGGCAATGAGAACGGCTCGGTGTGGGCTATCAAATCGCAGGCCCCTGTACCTAGTAAGGGATACCAACTTAACCTTCAGTGGTCTTTCGGTTTTCCACACATTCTGCTACTCTCCCATTGTTCTTAAAATAAACTTAAATAGGGCCATGGA
>JBCJKE010185339.1:0-10258 GCA_039654525.1 Melibe bucephala
AAGGAGGATGTTGAGTGAGTGAGATGCTAGATGAGTAAATTTTAAAGGAGTGTATCCTCTGTGAAAGAAGGGGGTGGTAAGCAGGGGGTAATGTTAGGTGGAGACCACAATTTTTATTCCTTCTTTTTTTCTTTTCTTTTTTTTACACTTGGTGTTAGTTCATTCTATGTTGGTGAAATATTTTAAAAGGGAAATGGTTGTAGAAACTCATTTATGTAATGTTCTCTGACATAAGACAGAGCAGCAAAGTAATGAGTTGTTGGATTGATCAAAGGCATTTACTAACATTAACTCTTTAAACACGCGGATTCCCATCTTCCTGCATGTTTATTGCCAACCCAGCACACATTGTCATTAATGTTATGCATGACTGGTGCGTTTTTGGAGCCTGAAGAGACAATGTAAAAAATATAAGGAATCATATTAGTTGTTTTGTCTATCATTTATTATAAATCAGTGAAATGCTTCAAGCTGATAGATGTTAGATGCTAAAAAGATGTTTCCATGGAATAAAAGAAAAAAATGATGGGAATTGGTCAGTTTTCCAGCTATACCACAAATAAAATGACCATTTCTTTTTTAGCATCTACACATCTAGCTTTGATATAGATCTACATAAGCTTTGCTAGCAGCTGCACTTTTAGATAGACTTGTTTGTTTCATCCGAATTTGTCCAATACAAATTAAATTAATCTTGGTTCAGTGGTTTGGAAAAGTCTAATTTAAAATGAAGA
The DNA here is from genome assembly GCA_039654525.1 of Melibe bucephala. Taxonomy (NCBI): domain Eukaryota; kingdom Metazoa; phylum Mollusca; class Gastropoda; order Nudibranchia; family Dendronotidae; genus Melibe; species Melibe bucephala. The sequence continues at coordinate 735 of JBCJKE010185339.1, forward strand.
TTAGAATTCCCCCGCTTTTTTTTTAATGATCATTGCATTAAGTCAAATTACATATGATGAGTCAGTTGTGAGCAAAGAGCCTTGTGTGGATTTAGGCTTCAGTCAAAATTCCAACAATCAGTGCCATGAGATAATTGTTGGAATCCTTAAAATACAGAAAACTTTTTGGTCCTCATGTAGTGATATATGATAAGAAAATGTCTATGCGTATACCCTGGAAGTCACATTTCATAATAGTTTTCCTTTCTCAAATGTATTACTAGAATTGAGTCGAACAATCCTAACACAATACAAAGGAGATGAAATGATTGATTAAGTTTAAGAATTAAAACAGGCAGCTTCTTATTAACATTTTTGCTTTATAATGATCTTTTTTTACTTCCATTTATGTGAAAGTAATGTTATAAAAATGATATCTTAGGACCACAGCCTGTTAGGGATATGGAAGGACAGTGTGGAAAGCACATGTTGGATATCATGTATGAAGTAAAATTGTTATGATCAAGATCGATTTTGGTCATCGGCGACTCGAAGGTTTTCAATTTTTATTTCTAAAGATTCGTTCTTTGCCGTTTTAGGTCTGGATTACAGTACCATTGGAAGTATGAGGCCCTTGATATCTCAAGCACCAATTCCTGTCAACCCAGATGTGAAACTACAGCGATTACCGTTTTACGATGTTCTTGGGGAACTCATGAAGCCATCTAGTCTCAGTAAGTCCTGTAAGAGAAACTTTGAACTATGAAAGAATCATTAAAATATATATTACACAGCTTTATTTCAGATGTTTTAGGAAGTTTTATTCCATATTAATAGGAGAGTGCAATAGAAATAAACCTTTATTTTTGTTATATTAGTAGTAATATTACTACTACGACCACCACTACCAATACTTCTACCATTGTTATTGTTATTATTATTATTATTGTGGTTGTTATTTTTATTACTATTATTTCTTTCATACCTCTTCTACAGATTTTTTAAAATGGAAAATAACCTGTGACTAAAGCTTCTGAGATGATGATGTCATTTTTTCTTGAACCTACGTCTTATGGTTCCATTTTTTGTCCTTAATGATAATAGGAAAATTAAATTATATTTTATGGTGTTCTTGATCTCAAAGAACTGCTAAAATTTAAGGCAATAATTTGTGGAATGATAGATCTTGACCCTTGTTTAAAAAACAAAAAAAGAAAGAATGAAAGAGGCTTCCCTCCAACCAAACACAAAACCAAACAAGTAAACAAGTATATATGTGCTAAAGTTTGTTAGGTGGTGCCAAAGACATAATGTATAGGCGGTGCCAAAGACAATATTATGACAGATGGAGAATATTATGTAGATCACCATTATATAATTACAATGACAAAGCGTGATATTTTTGCAAATTTTAACCAAGGTGTATATTGATAGACAATGCTAGTTGCATTGATTATTTTGATAGACAATCCTAATTGCATTGATTTGTATTTTTTAACTTAAGATTTAACACATCCATATTTTATGCATGCATGGTTTTAATTTGTCTCCAGTTCCCAAAAACAATGGTAGGATGCAAGAGACTATGTTTGTGTTCCATCTTACTCCACAGCAAGCTCAGGATATAACAATGTCAAGGTATGGTTGATGCCTGAAAGCCATTCAATATCTAACTGTTTTCAAAACCTTTTCATCCTGTTAGCCTTTAAATATGCCCAGCTTTGTACAAGTTTTGGATATGATGTCATAACTAACTGTTATGTGTACATGCAATTTAAAGTGGCAACAAAGGTTTATACAGATATCAGACATTCTAGGATATTAACTCGTAGACAATCTAAAGGCTTGCTTTTACTTGGCATATGTATGTAATTAGGCAGGGCTCGCATTTTTTACTTTTGATAGTCACCCTTATAGTATATGAAAAGTCAGTGTTTTAAAAGATTATTGAATGCTTCAAATATTACAGAGATTTCCGGCCAGGTGCTAAAACTGAATACTCAGTCCAGGTTCAAGTTCGGTTTTGCCTTCTAGAGACATCATGTGAACAGGCAGATACTTTTCCCTCTCAGATTCAAGTGCGAGTCAATAACAAGCCTGCTACATTGCCGGTAATTTACATTTATTTGATTTTATCTGTTTTGCAATGTTGAAAATTATGTAATTCGACAATTTAGTATGTTCGACCGTTTAAAAATGGGTATTAGAAGTAAATATCAAAAATCAAGATTGGTAGCAAATGTGAAACTGAACCTTTATAAGGAAAACAGTTATTAGAAAATGTTTTTATGTGTGGTAGAATAAGAGAATAATACGAAAATATACTGTCAGTTGGTTTTTGATTTGTTGTTGGGTTTTTTTTAGAGGTGGAGGGGGTGGGGGGGGGGGGATTTCTTGTTTTGAGTTTTTGTTTCTTTTTAATCTTCATTGGTAGTGTCTTTTAAATGAAAACAACTTTCACACATTTTTACAGAATGTTATTCCTACCAATAAACCAAATGTGGAGCCCAAGAGACCTGGAAGACCAGTAGATATTACCAACCTCTGTCGACTTTCACCCACAGTCTCAAATGCAATCACTGTCACATGGGCTGCAGAGATAACTCGGGTATGAGTGTACTGAGATATGTATTGTTTAATAATGGAACAATAATGCCCTTCGTTCTAATTTTTTTCAGCACAAACCTCTACCATTGCATAGTAAAGCCCCACCCAAAAGATATGGGTCTCCATTAGACGTAACGCCTCTTTGTAAACTCAGCCCTACTCAGTCGAATGCCATTCTTATTACATGGGAAGAGGACAAATTGAGGGTATCTTATGTTTCAAGTTGTTTTGGTTCAATTTTCCTGCTGATCTTTTGACTTCACTTTGAAAATTTTTTTTTTTTTTTAAACCCTGTCACTTCCACTGCATGTTTTTGTTCAGCTGTTGAAGATGCTAAAATTTTCCCTCTAAACCCATCTGTTGAATCATTTGACACTGAATATTATGCTCATTCTGCCTCTTGTTATTTTTTCAAACTGTTTTAGTTGTCTCAGTTTGCTTTGGTTTGGTGGTTGTATTGACTGTTCTTTGAATGCCAGTTTGTTCTCAGTACATGAAGCTTTGATATTTTAAGAAATTTTATTTACATCAAAAGAAATCCAATATGGTGATGTATTTACCCTGAAGACGACATGGTTTTGAACATATCAAATGATGATTTTTTTATTATTATTTTTTAAAGATTCCATATATAAAAGTTGTCAGATGCTAAGTGATAAAATGCACTGATCTTACCAGTAATGCTCTGTACATGATATTATGAGCTAACAATATATTGGATTTAAGCCAATCCTATGCTATATTTGCGAAGGAAAGAGTGGAAAGAGAAATTTGATTTGTAAAAAGTCAATCCTGTGCTATGTTTGTGAAGGAAACAGTGGAAAGAGAAATTTGATTTGTAAAAAGCCAATCCTATGCTGTTTGTGAAGGAAACAGTGGAAAGAGAAATTTGATTTGTAAATTTTTAAGATTTATAATGCCAGGGTTCTCACAAGTCAAAGTAATGGGAGGAACTTTAAAGCAGTATTTAAAATTTTCTTGATGCCAGCCATGTTAAGACTAAATTGGAATGCTTTGATTTCATCCAAAATAGAGAAGTGCCAATGTTATATCCTGTGGCATGGTTCCATAAATTTCTTAGCTTCAGTAAATAGGTTTACCCATGGTGAAAAAAGTAATTGACAGAAAACATGAAATAACATTTAGTTTTGTTGAGTTACCAATGGTTAATGCAGTAATAAAAAGAATATCTTCAGATGACAACACATTTCCATGTGCCAGCACATGTGGATGGCCTTTTCTATTCATAGATTAACCGGTTTATGTAAAGATATGGATTGTGTACATATGCATTTCAAATTGTATGATTTATTATAGAAATCTTTGTATTAGAGAGAACAAACATTATCAGTCAACAAAATATCATGCTGACATCTTTTGAAGGCCTAATATCTTGATGACTTCATTCTTTCCCGTACAATAGAATCTCACAATTAAGAACACCCTTGTAAAAGAGAAAAAAGGCAGTTATTTAGAGGTGGTCTTAAGAGGTTGTCACTTTAACTTTAAGGCTGTTGTTTAATCATCAATGCATCCTGTATTGACATTTGAGTCATCAGAATGTTAAGCGTAGTCCTTCTCCAAACTCAATCACATCTGTGTTTTCACTGGAGCAATGTTTTTTAACCATTGTTGTAAAACTAGAGGAGTGTATTATTAAAATTTGTGGTGGATTTTCTTGTTTTATTGCCATTTCTATTGTCACTGCACAGGATTATATACATTTGTTTGGCCTAGAAAGTCTCAGTGGTTCTTAGTTCAATGATAGCCATTCCACTACTTTTCGTCTGACACTCAAACAACATCCTCTAGATCTTTGTCTGAAATCCTGCCATTGTACATCTCAAAAGAGTGCCAGTGGTGTCTTCACTACAAAGCATGCTTGCTGAGTCTTTTTCTCATGCCATTCTGCCAGCCTTTTTTCTGTTCTTGTATTATCTACATCAAAATTACAAAAAAATTAAAGATGCATATATTTGAATGCAACCAATCACACCTCATTATTCTATGTTTCAACTTCAACTTTTTCTTAAATGTTGCAATACATGGATCAATGCACTAACAGCAATCCTAGGTCTTGGAAACTTACTTACCCACTCCAGCAACTTCACTTAGATGTTTCTGACCCCTCTCTATGTTTTTCTGTCCTCCATCAGAGGAGACATCAAGTCTCTTTGAAGTCCTATGTCTTCCTCATCCAGTCTAAGTTTGTGTGCGATGGTCTTCTTTGTGATCTGTTTCTATGATTTGGTTTCCTGAGTATTACTTTATTTATGATTTCATCTTTTCTTCTCAGGCAGTGTCCACTGAATTTCATTTGCTTATTGCTGTTTTTATATTTAGAAGACTGCCATAAAGTGTTTAATTTTCAATACATCCTTGCCACATAAAGTGTTTAATTTTCAATGCATCCTTGCCACAAGATAGATGTGGTAGCCCTGGGCTTTTTAATGTATGTGCCATTTAATTTTTCGTCATTGTTTTCTGTTAGTATCCATGTGTTTGGTCCATGTAGGACTGACTCGACTGTTGCTCAAATTTCTGCTTTTGTATGATCCAGAAAAAAGCAGTGTCACTGCTTACCGAGAAGCTTCATCCAGATCTAGGATAGATCTAGGAAGTCTAGATTGTAACATTGGAAAAGAATTTATTCATTGAATGAAAACTTGAATGGCAATGAGAAATTCAGCTATAAAGGAGTAGTCATACTTTTTGTTTAAATTCAGCAGTTCATTTGATAGCAAATCTGCCTACATATGGAACAGCTATAGAATGTTCAATAGCTTGTATGTGAAGTTTGGTGGTTGTAGGGTCTTTTGTGAATCACTTTAGGGGCTTTGTATTTATGTGTTAGTTTAATGTCTGTTGAGAGAAGGGAGAAAAGAGAGACATTTGCCACTGAGCATTCAATACACTCCTATTAGATCTTGATAATATTGAAATCTCTCATTTTGGATTTATTTGTGACATCTTTCTAATAAAAGTTTCTGCAGTGCAAGGGTGACACAAATTTAATGCATGCACGTTTCTCCAATTAATTTTGATTAAAGTGCAACAGCTCAGCAAAATGCAAATGATTGTACCAAAGTGAAAATCAGTAGATTGTTTCAAGTAAGATTGTTTCAAGTGATCTTGAATTGCAAGCACATTGCAATCTCACAAGGATGGGGATAGAGTTACTTATGTTTTGTGCTAGCCATGAAGCCTTTTTTTTTTCTTTCTTGAGTTAACAAATGCAGGATACCACTTCCATTAAAAGTATATTGATTTATGGTATCAATTTTTTTTATCATCATATCAAATTGCTATTTTGTTTCGTAAATGTTAATGAAGACATTGATTTCATCCCATGTCTGTAAATCATTTCATTTCAATGTGATTTCAATGGAATCAAATTTTGGTATGAGTGGGTCTCACATTTTTTCTTCTTTTCATTTTCATTTAATATTTACAGAGTTTCTGCATCTCAATCTACCTTGTAAGAAAATTATCATCAGACATTCTCTTGCAAAGACTCAAGCAGTTTGGTAATCGACATCTAGATCACACCAAAGCTTTAAGTAAGTTCATTTTGTGACTTTCGTACAACAACTTGACTCAGGATTTTTATGTTTTCATTTAGGATTTGGAATTATTTAAAGGAGTGTTATATTTTTTTGCTTTCATTTTCTTTTTATTTTTCCTGTTATATTTTTTATTTGTGTTTTTTGTTTTTTTGTTTTGTTTTGTTGTTTTTTTTTTTGTTTTTTTTTGGGGGGGGGGGGGGGGGGGGGGTCCATGACATGTGTATAGTTTGAGCATTTTTACTTAGCCCCCTATTTGCCAATCAAAGTGGATATTGTTAGTTCATGCAAAAATTTAAAAAAAAATAATAAATATCATTATCTATTTATGCTATGGTTTTCTAAACAGTCAAAGAAAAGTTGGCTCAAGACCCTGACAGTGAAATTGCCACCACAAGTCTGAGAGTTTCCCTCATGTGTCCGGTATGTATAGTGGCTTTCTCGTTCTTTTCTCTTGAATGAGACTTATGTCTGAAACATTGCCTTTAATGATTAGGGCTGCCAAAGACTGCTGAAAATAATCTGATTTTTATTTTCTTCAATTTTATAAATGATTAGAGTAGACAGTAAGTTCGTCCAGCTTCTAGATTTCTAAAACTTCTTCCCAGGTTCTCTAGGTGAATTGAAAAAAACCCAAAAAACAACAAAACGTTATGAAGTAATAAAATTCATCAAAATGAAAGTATTTTTTAAACAGCCAATATTCCTCATTCGCCGAAATGAAAAAAAGGCTTGCAGAAAATCAGCCACTAATTCACCTTTTTCCAGATTTCAAGGAAAAAAGTTCCTCATGTATCATTGTTCCCGTCTTTTTTGTTTTTTTCAGCTGGGCAAAATGCGAATTTTGATTCCATGTAGAGCTAGCACTTGCACACATCTTCAGTGTTTTGATGCATCCACTTTCCTCATGATGAATGAACGTAAACCAACATGGATGTGTCCTGTATGTGATCGTCAGTGTCCATACGATAAGCTCATAATTGATGGGTATGTATTCATCCAGGTCAACTCTCAAGCAAAGAATTTCTGCAAACAGTATTTATAGAGATGCCTATCAATTGGATCTGTAACTTTTCCACCTATTCCTTTCATGACAGAAAATTGCTACAGACCTATTCCTTTCATGACAGAAAATCGCTACAGACCTATTCCTTTCATGACAGAAAATCGCTACAGAAGTCCAACTGGGCCAATCACCAATTGACTGTCATTTTGTATTTTTGTTTCAGCCTGTCTTGTCATTCCATTGTTATCTTTTTCTGCCCAATGACTAATGGCAGAAGTTGTTTATGCTACCTAAAGATCATGTATCTATGTGTCAGCTGCTAACGAGAGATTCATGAATTTGTCAAAAATACTTATTGTTTCGAGATTTTATTTTTAGTTTCAACCAAGGCAATATTTCAATATTCATTCATGTATGTCCTCTGCTACAACTCAAACATATTTTTGGGCTGTTTCCAGATTCACAATTGATCATGGTTATATCCCTTTGATAAGTTCAGCACTAGCATTTATGTATTTTAAGAGAGAGTGGAGGAGGAGGGAAAAGACAGGGTGTGTGTTTGGGGAAAGAGAGGGGTTCTGACTGCCATAATCTTCCATGAAAGACAGTATTTTCCTTGGGCTCTGGCAAATGCAGTTTGAATGACAAATCGGTTAGTTCTAGATGAAGATGTCAATGTCCTGAGAAGATCAATGACCTTGGTCTCAACTTTTCCTTGAGTTAGCCTGTGCATTTCACTCTAATCAATGCCCTGAAAAAGTTAATGACCTTAGCCTGGCCTGTGCATCTATAATTTCAAAATATGCCTGTTGCCTGGTTTAAAAAAAAATCATAGTACGACAAGAAAATGTTGAAATCAAGCTCTAATTACAAATCTGCAAATTGAGTTCCAATGACTACAGTTTTTTTTATGTTCACTAGCAATGTAGTGAAGAAATAATTTGATGTTCGGCTGAACTGGAACAATAAAATTACCAGCCCCTATGTGTATTCAGTTTAGGGTAGGAATGTTGGGTAACCAATCAAAATTGTTCACTTCAGTGAGCATATAGATGACAACTATGATCACCTGTCAACTCTCAAGTGATCACTTAGAGTACTTGCTTAGAAGGCTCATCGAATTCGAACACGCTCATATTGAAGTGAAAGGATTTCCTATTATTGATATCAAACCAGGGTTGTGCAATGCTTTATAATGAATTATAGTGACAACTATAGTATTTCAAGGCAAGGACTTACAGAGAGATGACACACACACACACATCTAGTCCGCCTTATTTGTCAGGTTCAGTCAATTTTGGTTTCACCTTGTTGGAGGTCCGACCATTCTCCTGTGAATATTTCATATTGATTTTTACGCAATATATCACTCGAAACATATCTTTTTGATGGGAGTGGATTGCATTGAAAAAGAATATATATATCTGTTAGGCTCTTAGATCATGAAGTTGCAAGCAGTGAAATGATTTTTTAGTGTAAGAGAAATCTTCAGTGTCTTTGCTTTGAAAGTTTTGTTCAAGTGACACTCGTTCATATCCATAGATACATAGTTTTTAGGTTAAAGCAGATATTGTTTTGTGTCTTAGAATCTAATCAACTTGGAACAAATATGAGAACACGTAATATAAGAGTCTCAGCTCTTGCATTCTTACATTCCATAGGAACTTTCTCTTTTAGTTCAATGTTACTCAATCAAGTCAATAAGTCATGATTAATGTCTTTATTTTAAAAAAGATGTACAATAGCTATAAATACAATCTTAAAAATCAGTCTCCATGTGGTTGAAACATAATTTTCATGAGCAATAGACAGTGTCGCTAGTGTGGAAAAGGTTTTCCTCATCTTTCTGTTTTAATGCCTGAAAGGGTTTAAATCACAATAATTCAGCAAAGGGGTATAGGGGGAAAAGAAATATTAAGACAAAAACAAAGATATGCTTAGGAGGATTTATAAGAGCTTTGATTCATGTCATTATGATGCAAAATTTGTCTTTGAATTTGTTTTCCTAGAGCATGACACTCATACAAGTTTGAGATACAAGAATAATGTCTGAAGACTATTCATTCTCCACTTGTTGAGGAAAATAGAAGTTATGGTGCAGATATAGTGTTCATAGTCTTTTCATTTGTGTTTTTTGCCAACAGATACTTTGTTGAGATATTCAGACAAGCTCCAACATGCTCAGAAATTAATTTCCACGAAGATGGAACCTGGTCACCTGTCAAACCCCAGAAAGAATCATCCAAAGTCATTTTATCAAATTCAGGAAAGAATTCGGCATCAGGATCAACCTACAACCCTCCCGTCCCCAGTTCAACGATGTCTGGTATTGATATGCTTTAAGATTTTTCTGGGGGGAGGAGGGGGGG
>JBCJKE010185450.1:0-10258 GCA_039654525.1 Melibe bucephala
ATGCCGAAAGCGGGGCTCGAACCCGTGATCTCACGGGTTACAGTGCAATGCCTTAACCACTCGGCCACCGGGCCTCCCTCATATACATGAACATCCTAAGAGAAAAACTTCTGAATATAAAGAGAAAAGAAACAAGTTTAATTAAAGAATGACTATTTTCCAAATTGATTCTAACTGGTAATAGCAATAAGGAATGAACACATTTTGTTTTCATAATTTCATATATATTTTGATAATTGAATTATACTTTAACCACAGAATAAGTATAAGTAGTATTTCATGGAATACAAAGAAATACAGTAGCAGGATTCTGTTGTCAATAAAAAAAAAATTGAAACATGAATGATGCATATATGCAAATTGTAAATACAGTAAAAATTCTTTTGCGCCAATTTTTCGGACCAAAGAAAAGTTGTTATGCAGAAAGATCAAAGGTCACTATTACATGTGCAGGCCTTTTAAGATGAATAATAATTTCTTAATTTTTTTCTAGCCTTTTTTATAAAAGCGCCCTTACAATCTTGAGATGCTCTGTAAAAGTCTTAAACATTTCTAGCTCATCTCTTTCTACTGCAGCAAATATTCTGGATGGTGAAATTACATATAAATATTGATGCTATAAAACTCCAGAAAAGTGAATCTGACTGTTGTAATGCAATCTGCTTGTTTAGGGAACAATATGCAACAGCATTATTACATACATTATTACGCAGTATGTTATGTAGATAAAAGTGTGGCAATCGTTACCAATGTCCTATACGGAACGTTTCTAACAAAAATCTGTAGTACGCATACATGTAAGCAAGTATGTATGTATACGTATGTACTATCAGGCCTTGAACTAAATGGTAGAGGCAAAGTCATCTTGACCGTAAAGCAGGCATCTGATCAAATAGGTCTTAGTCTTAAAGCTAAAGTCTGCTAGTGAAAGATGCTGAAGCTCTATTACTGGAACTAATAATCATTTTGTGTGCATTACACTCTGTGACCCACAGTTTATAATTGCTTCCTTGACACTGAATAACATGCAACAATATTTACTTTGTCCAGTTAAATAGTATAGGCACTGAACCAGAAGTATAATGAGTTATTTCACTGCTTCTGTATACTGGGAGATCCGTACCTCGGTGAGAAGCAAACTGCTTTGCAGGAGGCAGCAAGATGAGGTTTGACTGTATATCAACGCACAATTGTATTTCTTTTTAATCAAAATAACAATTTTAAAGAAAGCACTTAAACTATTTTTATGAAATAAATATAATTTAACTGTAAAACAAAGTTGTAAAGTCACTTGAAATTGATGTAAATAACACCATCATGTTCTCGTCTTGGATCAGAAATTGAACACCATACAAACTAAAAAGCATATATATATATGCGAAGCACATGATAATAATTACATCCTAAAATCAAAGCCTAAGCTTTTTGTGGGATGATAAATTTTAGATGAATCAGCACTATGGCATTTACTTTCATAGGGAATCCATGGGTTATGTGCAAATTTACAGTACATTCAAGTACATGTATTTATAAATAGCTGCACCAAATTGTAAGTCCTAGTATTACAAAGAAATTGAAAATATAAAGTTGTCAAATGCAATGTCAGGGAGTTACATATAATGACACAAGGATGTATTGATATCCCAACAGGATTGAAAGAAATTTGGCATGGTTTAGAGACATTGATTGTCATGTACATTTTCAAATTATACATTGTCATCAGCAGCGATGAAAGTTGCCAGACAACATATTTCCTAATTGATGAACCTGTCCCACTATTCGTATACTACACTGCTCAAATTGATACTGCCCTTTTCATTGATTTGAGTTTTTTGGGGTTGTTGTTTTTTTTTCTGGAGGCTTTTGTTTTTACTGTTGTTCAATTTTATTTATTTTAATTTTTTGTCATGGTTGGTTGTGTATTCAAGGTGGTTGTTGCTTTGTTTTGTTTTTAGGGTTCATTGTTTGGGCTTCCTTTTTCATGAGGGTGGTGGAGGGTTGAAGTGTGTTTATTTAATAAATGAAGTAAATGAGAGAAAAATTATGTAAAAATGACATCAGAGACATTTATAAAATAGTAAGAGTGCAAATAACATACGTGAACTCATTCATTCACAAAGCTGAAGAACTTCTAGATTCTAAACACACAACTGAGACTTGGTAGTTAATACATTGCTGACAAATCTCCACTTACCTATCATATGCTTATCCGTATCAACCCAACAATGCCAGCCAGTGAACCGTACCTTTGCTGATCCAACCCACTGCTTAGTATTGGACCACTGCCTTGGCTGCCTCTAGGCATAATTGTAGAATTGTTACCTTGGCAGACCTGCCTTTAGGCATAATTGTAGAATTGTTACCTTGGCAGACCTGCCTTTAGGCATAATTGTAGAATTGTTACCTTGGCAGACTCTCAGCAAAATCATAGAATCCATAACTGTACAAGCTCTAGCTAAAATTGTAGAATTGTCTCTGATTCCATTGTTTAGAACCTTTTCTTCATTTCTGCTCTAGAATCTAAGAATCTGTGGAATCAATTCTAGAACTGGGATTGTGCCCATCCCTAATTACTAGTGATTGGTCTAACAGATTTACTGGTAAATGTGGCAACTTTCATCATTCACTGCATTCTCTACTGCATATTACACTCACAGAGAAAGTGCTTCTATATGTGGTGAGTGTTCTGCTTTCTAAATCACCTATCATCACCTGATTTTCATCAAGTCAAATACCACTACATTTATTTCCAGATTGATTTCCTTTCGTATTGATGCAACAGAAAATTTTGATGCATCTATGCATGGAAACATTATCCTTGTATTACAAATTGATAAGGAATGCATGTCCTTTCACTCAGTAGCTTTTTAACATGATTATATGAGCAGTCCCAAAGACAGTGATTATGGTGATATGACATTTTAAGAGGGTGTTGAAAGGAATGACAAGAAAAATGGCCTAGATAAGGAAATTGTGTATGCAATAAAAGATGATGACAGTGAAGACATTGTCATGCCTCTGGATCTACTGCATAGGAACAAAATGAATCCTGAAATGGAGAATTACATAATATGTCTGTACGACCAGGTATAACAATCATGAGTAATTCATTTAAAATATTGAATTGTCAGCTTGTCTCCAGCCATTCCTGTGCCTACAATCCTACGTTTTTAAGTTGTTTGTGTTCATTTGGTTTACTTTTCAATTTTGTAACACTCATTTCTAGCAGTTACATCGCTTTCGTGACAGGTTGCCACAGGAATTCAGCCACATATGCATGGGACAAAGCATAAACTCTTCTGCTCGATGAAAAGTAATGCAACAATAACATCAGTTATCATAAATATACTTATTCAACATTGAAATCATTGTAAAAGTTATGTCTGATAATAATTGATGGCAAAGCATGATTTAAATAATAATTGATGTATAATCTCTTTTAGCATTAAAATTTATATAGTTTTGTACTTTTCCCCTTATAAGAAAGTGCTTAAGGCAATTCTATTTCTAAGTCTCTCTTAACGATAATGGACAATAACAAAACACAAAATATGTAATTCAGGCAACCTTTTTATATATCTATAATCAAGCTAAATGAAGCACATCAAAATACACATTCTTCTTAAACTTAATGAATACCCTGTAGATACAATGGAACACCCTGTAGATAAAAGCTAGCTGTCTTCTGAGATATGATAGATGATATAAATGGTTTACCATTCACCTTCAAATTAACCAAGAGGGCCTTGATAATGTAACTTTTGAGACATAACAAACTCCACAGTAGTATTCTGTATTACTAACCCACTTTTACTTTTACCGTTGACATAGGATTTAAGTCTCTCTATAATTGAAATTTTCTTATTAATTCTACCATACAAAGGTGTTTTTAGTGAAAAACAACGAAAAAGAACTCCTCTAACCACATTGAAAAGAATTGAAACAAAAGATGTTTTACTAGACAGAGTGGGTTATAAAATATACAAGCAAGGGAGGCAACAAATGTATGTATGATAAATTATGTAAAAAAAAACAACCAACAAAGCTCATCCATCAGCTTACAAAAGTTACATTAAAAATTGTTCAACAGATTAGATACACATGTATACTTTTTTCACACAATTTATACTCCATAGAACTGAATCATAGAAAGAGTGAACTTTATAATCCCTGAATTGGATATTATAACAGAACAAGCAAATAAAAATTAGTTTGAATCTGGATAAAAGAAAATCATGGAAAATAAAATAATGGTATTGTTATGCAGTATAACATTGTATAAATACTACACACATTTAATTAAGGTCTAGAAGAATCATTGTGCATCATTTGCAAACATATCAATTTGTTCCAATTTCAGCATTCAACAAACTTATTCATTCAAACAAGACATCCTTAAGTGTATATATCTATATACTATTGACATTGGATTTGCATAAAAATTTGCATTGGTCTAATACAATGCAATTAAAAAAGCAGCAGGTGCAGTTTTGTAAAATTACATTGATTTATGGCAAAGATACAAGGTTTTGAATACACCCACCTCAAAATGGCAAAAAAATGACACTTCACAACCGTTTCAAGGGACTCTGAATTTTCATGATTTATCTCTGTAATAATTCCCCATCTTCTTTGATCATACTTTAAGAAACAGATGGCATTAAGCATGACAGTTTTGTTTTTCTTTAATTTTGTATTGAAACTTACTTGTTTTTTTATAAATATGATCTCATAAATGCTCACATTTCAGACTTGAAGTGAGTTTTTCAATCAAATGTCGTATTTTATTATTATTCAAATCGGATGGATTTAGATTTAGATTTACATCTAGATCTAGGCCTACTTTCTAGATTTAGAAATAGGTTTACCCGAATCAAACAACACTAAAATTTCAAATCGATCATAACATTTATTTCATTGCTTAAGGTGACAGGCCGCCCCAGTCCCTAACATAACTAATGCTATCGTAGTTATGAATTTATGAATTCTCCTCTTCAAAAAAATGTTTACGGAGAAATAGTTCAACAGATCACAGATGAGAACATGAAGGCAAGAACAAAAAAAAAAACAAAAAACATGATTGTAACCCTTTAAGAAAAAGGGGAAAAAAATGTACAGGCAATCTGTGATTAGACTACATGGAGGTTCAACTGAACTACATTTTCTGCTTCAAGGCCAAGACATTGTAATCCTATGTACAATTACAATGCAATATATAAGAGCAAAGACAATAAATTTGAGATGAAGCGTACTTGAGGCTTGAGTGACCATGCTTTAAGACGTATCGTTAATATAATTAAAAAACCTGTAAGAACAAGATTGTGTGCATTAAGTCGAAGTGTTTTGAGGACAGCATGCTTATTGGTGGCATCTAAAGTATTAAAAAGAGGCTTAACTAATGAGTAAAAAAAAATCATTGATTTTCATTGATAATTTCTGATTCTTTAAGACAAGTGAGTCCAATATTATAACATAATATTATAAAATGTATACTGTAATTTCTCTTTTTGTTTAAAGCCCTCGCCATTTTTTGTCAATTTGAGGTGAGTGTTTCAAAATTGTCAATCTTCATGATTCATCAATAGATTTTGATGCTTTATATGCTTTTTTTAATTGAATTATACTAAACTTCTGCTGATGTTTTGTTGAATTCAATTACAAACAGTGTAAATTTTTGACATTTCAAATTCAGTGCATTTTTCGGGGGCTACTGGATATAAATAAAATTTTAAAAATCTTCAATAAAGCATGTTTCCTCAAAGCATGAAAGATAAAAAAAACAAAACACATAATTATCAAATATGTCAAACTCAGAAGAAAAAAATACATGGGTTTGATTTTTTTTTTCATTCAATCAAGAATTTATATTAAAAAAAAAAAATGTGCTTTTCAAATTTAAACTATTCAAATAACACATGTGAAATTACATAAAATAAAGTAAAGAATTCTTTACTTAAAAAATATTACTATTCATAAAAGACATGATAACTATTTTTATCGGTTTAAAAAATTAATCAATGTTATCAATTTTTAAAACTATATATTTCATGTTCTTTTCATCAGTTACAAATGCATAAGAACCATAAAAAATGAAGGTATCACACTGGATGATGAGTGATACTCATAAAAGTTGCTTTCTCAAACAAAACATTTAATCAGTTGGAACAAACACCCATTCCGACATAGGCACATCCATGCAGTAAGTAAATTAAGCGTTGTTGGATTGAAAGAGCTAGGCATCTGTATACCTTCCAAGCACCATGGATTGCATAAAAGACGGCATCTGAGGGGGAAAAAAAATTGTGATCACTTACAATGTGACATCAATGTGTCTCTTGAAAATAAATAATGTGATACAGAGTGATGACTGAAATAATGAGGGTTGAAAAGTGAAAAATCAAGTGAAATATAAAACCTTCATACATTTAAAATCTTCGATTTGACTTCAGTTGTTTGAAACTACAACCAAAAGACTTCATTGAATCCTCCTCTCTCACACCAGCTGCCATCATATCTTACTTAATTCCATATACCTTATTTTCCTTTTACCTGGTAGTGACATCTTCAGCATTATCTTACTAATGCACTCTTCATCTCTCCTCTGCACATGGCGAATTTATCTCCATCTAAAAAATCACATCCCGTCTCCAAACTTTTCTATGTGGGCATTCTCTCTAATGTGCTCATTTCTAATCTTGTCCAATCTCGTTACACCCATTGAGAGATGTAACATCTTCATTTTAGCCACCTCCAGCTCTAATTCCTGCAGTTGTGTAAGTGCAAGTCTCTAGGCCATACATCATTGATGGGCAGACAACTCTTATACACCTTCCATTTCAGTTTCCTAGGTATACTTTTACTTTGATCACACATAACGCCTGACACTTTTCTTAAACTCATCTACCCTCTTCACCTTGTAATAGAATTGCATCTCTATTTTCTTCCCATTTAGACCCCACACATGTATACCCCATACACTTCCCATGTATTCTGTCTTCCTCCTATTGATCCTCATTCCTCTTTTTTCTATTGCATTTTGCCATTTCTCAAGATTCACCTTGATCTCTTCCTTATATGAAAGATCTTCATACATCATGATGAAATATTTACTTACAATTTTGTTATCATTTAGGGCTTCTGCTAACATCTTCTCAACATTTCTCATGATTGCTACCTTCTGACTTGACTTTAAAGGATAAATCACTCGTCCTGCTGGAGCTGTCTGAAAGAAAGAAATAGGCACGAAAACCTAATTTTCCAAAAAATATGAAAAGAAATTATAATGTTATACAACACAATAGTAAAATATATTCTTATATACAATTAACTGTACATCATGGAGATTGATGAAAACAGATGAAGTGAATCTGGACACTTTCCATAGAACACAACTGAAAAGGGTCCTAGGAATAAGATATCCAACAAAAATTAAAATAAAGCACTGTATAAAAAAGGTAATGAAACATCAATTTATCTCCAAATCTTAGAAGCACTATAAAAACAGTCCAGAAATGTCATCTTATAAATCCATGTACTGATAAGACATCAATCAACACACTGCCTATAACACTTAATGATCTCAAAATAATGCTGAACAAAAAGATCCAGCTGATATCTAAGAAAGACCTTATGACCATTAGATACATGGCAATTGGTAAACAGGAATGGAAAGTCTTCGGTCCCAAAATAAGGAAGGCTGCCAAGGCTGCAAAGTTGGATGGCAATGCTAGCGTACAGATTTAAGTCAAGTAAGCTATGAAGAGAAATTATAATCATGCCATTCTCTCCTAGTCTGCAGATTCATGTGAATAGAAAACCATATAAAACCAGCTAAAAGAAATATCATGGGTGAGAAAAGCAAAACAGAAATTGAAGGAAAATCTGTGTGGCTTGGTTATATTATAATGAGTACAACAGACATGGCTTCAAACTGAATTTCATTCCTTAAAAAAAAAACCAACAACAACAACACACATACCAAAGTGTGTATCAGTGACCAGTTCCACACTTTATTTGAAAAAAACCTTCATTAGTAAGTTAAAGTCCTCACTGTCACTGAAGGATGCTTACCCTAAACTGTGATTATCCTGTTAATGCAGAACCTAACTAACGTTTATAAAATATTGCGTTTTGGAGATTTGTCTAATTGTTTCCCTCCACATGTTTCTTTCTATTTCATGGAAGTTTTTTAATGTCTGGAGACCATTTATTGTTGTTGGTATGCAGTGCAGGTGTCGATTTGCATTTGAGGTTTTTGGTTTGCTGACTTGATAATGTTGTCACATTTCTTAGATCTTGATTAAGCACAATTGGAAGAGAGGTTGGTGTTCTCCCTTGGTATTTTTCTGTTGTTGAAGTAGGATTTCAATTTTCAATGCTGTTTGAGTAGGTATGTTATCATCCCTTCTTAAAATATGTCCTAGTAATTGCCATCTTTGGATTTTGATCTTCTGGCTGACAGGTTTTGTTTTGAAGTGATCATATAGAACTACATCGGTAATTTTTTATGGCCTGTGAATAAAGACACAGTAGTCTCCACCTTATAACCCACTCTTTGGATGACAAACAAAACGGGTTATTAGATGGAGTGGATTAGAAGATGTGCGAGCAAGGGGATAACAATGTACATAATATATAATATGTAATTGAATGTAAAGTGTGTATAGTTTAATCACTGACCACCCTTTATGGAGATTATCTGGTGATTAACTGAATGATAATTGGCTGCCAAAACGGCCAATCAGAAGTCTACTGTAACAAGTCACATGAGTGTTCCTCTTTGTCCTTCCCACTTGTCAGTGGACTCTGCCTTCTATGACATCTTTTATAATAGAGCACACTACAGGAATGATTAGGCTACTCCAAACGTTGCTCAACGACCATCAGCACACACTATGCAAAAGAGGGTGACTTTACTCATTTGTTCACCATGGCAGGACAGGGCCTGTCATGTGATTTGATTGACCAAGTGATTAATGTGTGATTTGGAGTCTGTTAGAGACATTTAGTTTGAATGTCTGTTCTTTCATTCCCTTTGTGAGAAGCGTACTTGTCTAAATCTTGACATTAAGACACAAATGACTTGTTCCTGAGGTTACGAATGGGGTGGCTATAGTTTGTGTGAAAATTCTTTCTCATCATTGTTACAGAAATCAGTGAAAATGATCGAATTATAAGATGAAGGTCTGGTCTGAGAAGCAGGTTATTAGAGGGGTATTTTAAATTCAAAAAACAAAACTTTCATGAAAACAATGGTTAAGTCAACAAAGAAAGCTATAAGAAGGTGGGTTATAAGATGGTGACTATTGTATTTCACAGCTATTTTCTGTGAGTTATGTCGAGAATGTCCCAGGTTTTAGATGTGAATTCCAAAATTCCACTGTTGTGTGTGAGTATTCGTGTCAAGAAGCCTTCATGTAATCAAACCATTTATTTCAAGCTGGTCCTGTCTCTTTTTGTTCAAACATTTTTAGTTCAATAAACACATTCTAAGCAAGTATTCTTATGTTGATATCTCAGTTCTCTGTTATTTAAGTCTTTGTTTCACTTACTTTATGATTCCACTGCTCTAGAATTGATAACATTATTGGTATGCATTTCTGTGCTTCTACCTCTGAGTAAAAAATATCATGTCCACATCATCTGTGTAAATAATCTCTTTTGTTATTTGTTTTGTTGTTGGCAATTTTGTTCTGAGGTTTTTAAGGTTAGCTTTTAAATAAATTATGAAGAGGACTGGGATGACGCTGCCTGCTTGTGTTGTTATGGTGTTCTGATGTTTTTATTGTTATTGTCTCTTTACCAGATGAGGAATTCATTGCACAAATATGTGAAAGAGAAAACAAAGTCTTATCTTCACTGATGCTTCAGGAAAAAGGGAGCTAAATGAAGAATTAATGAGGTGATTGTAAAAAAAAAAAAAAGTCAATAGATTAGCACATACCTTGTACCAAAAAGTGATTGAAATTGTTTCTCCAAATCCTGGAAGCGATTCTACCTGATGCCACCTGGGAAAAACATTTTCAAGAAGAAATTGAAACAAACATAATATAAACATAAAAGACATGTAACCTAACTTTCTCACGTCTTTCCATAGAACATCAAAAGGATAATGTGGGTCATCCCATTTCCATATCTATACAAGAGAGTATTCCCATATCTACATAAGAGAGTATTCCCATATCTATACAAGAGAGTATTCCCATATCTATACAAGAGAGTATTCCCATATCTACACAAGAGAGTATTCCCATATCTA